>CAJVPU010002342.1:0-10786 GCA_910591775.1 Dentiscutata heterogama | reverse complement strand
TTAATTAATAAAAACAGGATTGTTCAAAAAAAAAAAAAAAAATTTACTATATAAATATTTTGATATTTATTAATAAAAATATTCTATATAGAGGTGTAGTGGCTTAGTAAAGTGATCCAGTCGTCATTCCCACCATGCGGCAGGTCTAAAGTTTGAATCCTATAGACGATGCTTTCAAAAAATAAACTTGCATCATGGTAATGATTATCTGCCAATCAGTTGGATCTAGAATCTGTAATCTTGGTTGTACCATCTAGTATAGGAGCTTTGGCGCATAAATACCAAGAAACTAGAATAATCAAAACCCGTTTGGGAAGTCCTGAGTAAGGAATAACTACAATCTTCAGTAGTACTACAGGAAAAACCTAAATTTGAAAGTTAGAACTAAGATTGAAGAACCAAACAACAACAAAATCCTTTAGTAAGGGGATTTACCAACCTGACTACCAATTTAGAAAAGTTAGAAATTTGTGAGGCCATTATGAAGTATACTAACCCTGGCCAGCTGGCATGAGAAGCCAGTAGTGGGGCCCTATCTACCAAAACCAGAGATTATAGAAGTCAGGCAGAAAACTAGTCAGATGAAAAAATGTCAGGTGTGTTCAAAGAACCAGCCTACTAAATTAGAAGGAAAATGACATGTGCTGAAAAATTATGTACCAAGATGAGACATGAGTACTAGCATCTAATGCCAAGCCAAAGTTGAATCTGCTGGGTTGCTAGTTGAAAATAAGAGCTAAACTAATAAAAAAATAACAAAAAAAGGAAAGATCTGAATATGGGTACTGGGATTAGAATATGAACTTTATAAAGGCAAAAGTGATTAAATGGGTAATAACCCAACTGCAAGTGGGAGCCTTGGCAACTGCACAAAACAGGTTTGCCCAAATAGAATAGGAAAAGCTCTGGTAGATTTACCTCATGGATAGCCATACATCTGCTTAATAGAGTAATGCAAGCCAGTAATTAGTTAGTGCAAACCTAGGATAAGTCATAGAAGTCTTAAAGCAGGGTGTGCAATCTAAAGGAATGGCTAGATGGTAGTTTCTGGGTTAGTATAATATGCTATAAAAATGGATAGAATCAGAAGGTTTAAATGGGTAACTCTCTAGTTAGGTTATAATTATAGCATCTAGTGTAGAACCTGCAGGTTGACTACATAAATAGGCACTCAAAAGGTGCATATGTGGCTAGTTGTATCTTCATTGTAACTATAATAGTAAAATAATTACTAATAAATGGCCAAAGAAGTTATTTTAATACAGAAAAAAAAATTGTTCTATATATTGAAAGCAACACATTTATACTCAAATTTTAAAAAACTTGGCAATTTTATTTGATATTCTAAGTTTGCTTTTAAATACTCTTCTTCTATTCTCTTCTACTTTAACTCTTCTATCACTAAGATTAATTATTTTGCAAGCTTAAACATCTTTTTAATTCTACTTATACACCAATTTCTCAACTCTTGGATTATTAATACTAATTCAGAATAAAAAAATCTTTTTTATGCCCACAACTTAGAAAATATCAATGAAATTAGACAACAAATTAACAATGCTATTGACAAAAGTTGCTCTAAATTATAAACTTATTCCACTACTATAATCAATAGAGTTTTAAATTATTATAAAGATTCTGTCAAATTTAATAATATCCAACTTGATAATAATATTATCACTAACCCTTCTATCATCAAATCTTATATTCTACAACACTTTGATAATTAGACTACTTCTCAACATATTAACTTAAATATATTTAATTCCTAATAGAAAACTAAATATAATCCTAAATCTAATATTAAACCCAACTAGTACTCCAACATCTTTTTAAACTTTACTGAAGAAAAGGTTCTATCAACTATTAATCAACTTTCTAATAATATAGCCCTTTTGGCATTAGCTATAAAATGTTTAAACATGTCAGTCCTAACTTTATTATCACTATCATATCTCTTTTCAATCATTGCCTCTCCTCTCAATCTATATCTAGACAATGAAAAGAAGACTATATCTTTCCTATTTCTAAAAAACCTATTTTTAATAGCAATCTCTTTAGTACTAGGCCAATTAGCTTAGTAGAATATATTAGAAAATTATATACCAAACTTCTCACTAACTGCTTTAATCTCGCATTATCTCAACATAATATCTTATTACCATTTAATTTTGACATACTTCCTGGCAACTCTACCTCTATCCCCATCTATATTCTTAACAATATTATTAAAAATTCTAACTGTAACTCTAACCAACTTTGGCTCTTATCTCAGGATATGAGCAAAGCTTATGATTCAGTTAACTTCAAACTTTTTCAAAAATCTTTACAATATATTTAAATATCTCCACAACATATTCTTATTCTTATAAATCTTTTATTTGACCGAACCAACTAGATTATTACTAATCTTAGTTTTACTAACTTCTACTCTGTTAGAAATAGTATTGACCAAAAGGAAACAATTACTTCTCTTTTCTGGAGAATTTATTATAACTCACTCATCTCATACTTTTCCGGTTATACACTCTCCATCTCATAGCAAACCAGTCTTATACATATTTCTTAAATTATCTTAACACCTTTATCTCTGTTCTTGTCTATATAGATAACACACTATAGATTGCTCAATCCAAGACATAACTTAAAGAAATCACCAATATTGCTTCCTTCTTCTACTCTATAGCTGATAGTTAAATCAATTTTAACAAATCTGTTTTTATATAATATAAGGCTCCTCCAATATCTCATTTCTTAATTCTAGTTTCTAATCTATTTCTCTATACTAATTATCAAATTTCTAGGTTGTTGGTTTATACTTAATAATAAACAACCTCTTAAATTAAACTTATTCAAGTAGAAGCTATTAATTTAGCCAAAATTGCTAGTACTAAAAAGATTACAGACAAACAAATTATCTTTTTTTTTTTTTTTTTTTTTTTTTTTTTAATGTTAAAGGTGAGACCTTGCTCTTATCTTTATTTGATTTAACAAAAACTTTTTTTACACATTCAAAAAAGGTTTTATCACTTAAATCTAAGACTAAGAAAAAAAACTTAAACATATATCTAAGTAAACCTAAATACTTATCTGTAGCCTAAACCTACTAGAATAGCCACAGCTTACCTAGATTTGGAGATAGGTAAGGATATGAGAGGGTGAGAAGAGAATTTAATCCAGTTAGAGTACCAAATTTCTACTTTATAAAGAGGGTTAAGTGCAGTAGAATTGGAGATATTAATAGATATAGAGGTAGAACTATAACTAGAAGAGATATTATCAACAGGTGTGGTATTAACACTATTATTTAAAGTGGAGTTTAACTGTGATCTTGAGATATAGTAAGGAATCCAGATATTAGAATAAATTTGTTAGTTTAAGTAAAGAAGAAGTTGAATAGTAAAAGAACAAGCAATACTATTGGAAAAGATATAATCTTGTAGTGTATTTATAATATTAAGTAGAACAAACCTGAAATTGTAGAAAACAATAATAGTTTAAAGCTAAAAGAGTATGTTTGTAAGCTGTCGAGATTTTTGATTTGGTTCAGAAGATGTTGTGTTTGGGTGTATGAGGTTTGAAATTTATATGAAGTTAAGATATATTGTAGAGAGGTATTAAGTAAAGTTAGTAATAGCTCTAAAGAGGAGCAAGTAGCCTAGTGGAGTGTGTAGGTAGGTTGTTGGCAGATATAATAGGAGTTTGGATAAGAGAGATATCTTTGGTGAAGGATGTGTGGGGATGGAAGGTCATCAAGCAGTAGCTTAACTCTGAATGTTTTAAGGATAGAGGATTGAAAACTGTATGCATAGTTTAAAACTTTCTGGTTGTTATTAAGATAAAGCCAGATG
The DNA here is from genome assembly GCA_910591775.1 of Dentiscutata heterogama. Taxonomy (NCBI): domain Eukaryota; kingdom Fungi; phylum Glomeromycota; class Glomeromycetes; order Diversisporales; family Gigasporaceae; genus Dentiscutata; species Dentiscutata heterogama. The sequence continues at coordinate 6,935 of CAJVPU010002342.1, read as the reverse complement.
GCATTCCAGTGAATATTAGAGAAGAAAAGAGACTATTGTTGTATACAATATTGAGATAACCATTGTGTGAGAATATTTGCATTGTAAATAGTTCGAATACTTTACTGGATAGGAAGTTTGAGTAGATAATTGCTAAAGATAGAGATAAATAAGGAGTTGTATATATTGTAAAGATTGAAGGTAAGAAGTAGTAACTCAGAGTGGTTATGGGCTAATTCATCAGCCTTGTTATTAAGTTTATCATCCTAATATGCTGGGACTTTGTAAAAGATAATAGAAAGGTTTAAAGAAAATGAGAGTTTTAGGAATGCATTTCAAATGAACCAGTATGCAGTATTTAAAATTATGAAGTTGTATTAGAATATAAGAGGCTATTATATTTGGAGATAACAAATTAGAAGTTAGTATAAATGTTAATAACAAAATTCCTTGGGACTGTAGAGATGGCTGACAGAATTGCTAGAAGTTCAGCTTTAAAAGAGCAAGGCCAAAGTTTAATTTGAGCTTAAAAAGTGTATTGTAATATATTGTTGTTGTGTTGTAGCCATTCAATATCCATGGAGCATTAGAAGTTATCTAAGTTTTAAACAGAACTATCAGTATAAAAGGTAAAGTTAAATTGGTTACTATTTTGGATAGCTATTGCTTGTAGCATATCAAAGGCAAAGCCAGAGTAAAAAATAAAAGAGATTTGGGTAACAGATATATTGATACTAGAATAAAGAAGAGGTGCACTTGGGTTTGAAAGCAAAATAAATATAGGAAATCAAGATAGTTGGCATTAAGATTAAGTGTTTTGTTGAGATTGAATCTACCAAAGAATTTCATAGTATGGCTAGTAAGAATAAAAATAGTATACTTGGCAATAATATTTGAGTTTAGAGAGCAATTAGAACATGGAGCTATAGTTATAGAGGCAAGAGATATGGTTGAGATTGGTAGTTTGTTATATTGTATTGCCAGTAGTTTATTAAGGTATAACCAGAGTCATTTGACTAGCAATAGGCTTTTCCAATAACTATTTGGTTATTGATAAGAGTGATAAGCCATAGCTTGGAGTGTTTGTAGAAGTGACTGGTGTTGTAGCTATAATAGTTAGAAGGAGAGAGTTTGTAGTCTGGTATAAGGGAGCATTCAAGAGAGTTAATAGTTTGGCTTTCAAGATAAGTAAACCAAAGAGATATTTTTTTGGGGGATTTTGTTAAGTCTTGAAGAGATATGTATCTAGTCTAGAAGACAGAAGTTGTTAGATGTGGTAAGTTGGTTAAGAAAGAGTAAATAGTGATGGCGAAGTTGCTTTTTAAAAGTAGGATATTTGGGGTAAGAGGCAAGAATTGTCTTAAGAGATATTGAGCCTTCTTGAATTATAAATGGTATTGGTAGATAAAGGTATAAACTAAAGGAGAATTAATAGATTTGAAGAGTTGTATAATTTTAAAGCTTGTAGCATGCTTGTCTGGTTCATCAATGATAGAGTTAGAGTGTAATAAAATGCTAGTAGGTGATCATAGATTGTTTTGGAGCTATTGAACTCTAATTTGGGTTAATAACCCAAGTAAGTCTCTATTGTTTAGCCATTTGAGAAAGTTGGAGATATAATGTTGGAGTTAAATATTTTAGATATTTTTAATATTGTAAATTTGAGGGTAAAGAAGAGTACTAATGAGGACAGTGCAGCTGAGTTTAGCTTTTTATATTTAACAAGACCAATATGATGAGAGAGAATTTTGTTGCAGAGAGATTAGCTAAGAACAATATTTTGAAGTTAGTATTCAATAGAGGGGATAATAATATAATTAATAATATAACAAGCCTGGGTATCAGTAATATGCTTAGTATTGACAATTTGAATTAGTTATAAAGATTCAGAAGTTATAAGTTGGGCTTGTTTGAATTGTTTTTTGTTTAGAGTAAACTAGCAAACTAAAAATTTAAAAGTTTGGTGTGGGGAACAAACAAGTAGGGCTTGATTGTAAATATGATTGGGCTATGACTATTAAACTTGGCATTGGTGGTAAGAATCAATTTGGATGAGTTAGTTTGTATGTTTGCTATTGAGTAGAATGACTTTGCAATAGCAATAATATTAGATAGCTTAGTTTGTGATAATGCTACTCAGAGGGTATCATCTATATAGGCCAGAACTGAGCAATTAACTCTAGTATAGTTAGTAGTTTGTTGCTTAAGATTGGTAAGCCAAGAAGTTTCTGATATATAGCCAGGAAAGAATAAGTATATGTAGGATATAAGTAAATCATAGTAAATATACCACAGGAGAGGAGTTATAGTTTTGCCTTGGTTGATACTATTGAGAATTTGGTGTGGAGAAGTTAAACCAAAATTAGTAATAATTTCATTTTGGCGATTAGTTAATAGATTGATAAGGATATTAATAATAGCAGAAGAAAGAGCAAGTCTAGAGAGTGAGTGTTGAAAAAGAACAAAGTTTACAGAGTCATATGCCTTATTTATATTCTGAGAAAGAACCCATATTTTTTTGTAGCTACTGTTAGTATCTACAATTAGGTTGTTGAGAATATGAATTCAAATAGATATACTAACTATTGCCTGGTAATGCAACATAATTGTAGAGGGATAATATAGAGTGCTATGTAAAAGCTTTGCTGAGGAGTGTGACAAAGTTAAATAGTAATAAGATATCATGTTGAGATAGAGCAAGATTAAAACAGTTAGTAAGAAGTTTGGTACTAGATAGAAGAAGATTTAAAAAGAGAATAGGTAGTCTTGACAAGCTAGCAGAAATCTTTCATTGATATATTTATTTTTTGATTGCAGAAAGGAATTTTATAGAGAAAAATCTTTGCTTATAGCAAATCACACATAGGTGTCTTTAGGATAACTAGGTGAGCTGAAATATATAATTTAGATATCGATAGGATTAGTCCTTTGAAAAATTTTAATATTTCTTAGTATAATATTAATTATTCTAATAAAGTTGAGGCAAGATTGCCAAATTTTCAAAAAAATAAAAAAATTTCTCAACAACTACAAATTCAAGTTCAAAAAAAATATTTTATTTTAATTCTACAATATATAGAATTAAAATAAAAAAAATCATTAAATTTGAATAGATAGTTATTAAAAAATTATTATTTAAAGTTTAAAATAAAAAAATTTATCTAATTTTATAATTCTAGCAAAGGTTTCTCAATAATTACATAGTTATTGAGAAACTTTAGCTAGAAGTTTTAAAAAAATTTCAAACTTTCAATAATAGGATTGTTTAAACTTATCTGACAATTTAATTTAAATAGTAAGTTATATATAAGTTATAGTAATATATAAGTTAATAATCAATTATATACATTAATCTTAGTTAAAACAATTTAATTTTAGTCAAATATGCAGATTATTTAGCTTTAAAAATCTTGATTTTTCAAGCCAAATAATCAGCAATTTAGCCAGAATTAGATTGTTTTATAAAAAATTATTTGTAGATTTGTATTATCTAATCAAAATTACAGATTATTTGACCAGAATTATAGAGATAGATTTCACTATTTATTAAATAATATAGTCTACCAATATAGTCTTATACTAAATTAAGTATTAATTATTATTTTTATTAGCCAGAATATTAAAAATCTAACTTCAACTACAATTTTAGTCAGTTAGCTAAATATTAATTACAACTAATAGTCAAATATAGTAGGCAATATAGTTATAACAAAAAAATTTTTGTAATTTGATGATTTTTGATTATTTTAAATCTCACAATACAACTAGAATATAATATTAACATACAAAAATTTATACAATTTAGATAGTTTGTATTGTTAATAAATTTTTTCTGCTACTACTATATTATTTACTATAGTCAGCTATAGTTATAATAAAACCTATTTTGGTTATTGATTTAGATATTGTTAAGAAAGTAGTAATTATAGGTTTTTAACTAAAAACTAACTAATTAATTAAAAACACTATACTAAACAATTTAATTATCATTCTAGACTTTGAAACCTTGAAGTGAAAGGCTAAAAAGAGGTATGAAAAAACTTAATTTAAAATTCAAGCTTGTAAGTCTTGCTGTGATGTATTTTAGAGTTTAAAATAAATATCTTCTTATAGTATACTAATATGAGTTATGTTAAATACTTCTATTTAACACCAAAAGCAATATTATATCTTGTAGCTAGTGTGAATAGGCTTTGATATTTGAATACAATTATTAAGGTTTTTAACAATTATTATATAGTTATATTGTTAGTAAATTAAATTGTAATTATTTGATATAATAAGAGAATAATAGTATTAATAACAAAATTTATTTAGATTTTATTTTATTGTATATATATTTTTTTTTTAAATATTAAGATAAGTACTTAGACCCTTAATACTTTATTAGTACTAAACATAATGCTTAGCACAAACTAAGCCATGATATATTTATATTGTGAGAATACAACTAGCTATATGTACAACTTTTGATTGTCTATTTAAGTAGTTTGCTCTAAGGTTCTGTACTAGTGCTATATCTATAATCTGCTAGGAGATTACCCATTTAAACTCTCTAACTTTATATTTGTACCATGATGCCCGCATCTAATTTTTTCATTTTGAAACTTGAGACTTTAACCCGTCACCCAGTTCCTTATCCAAAACTGGAGAATATTTATCCCTGTACTAAACCTGCTAGAATAGTATATATTCCACATATACACTCACCCAGACTTTCAGTAACTTATGCTATGGCTTTATCTGCACACTTAGGAGTTATTCACCCCTACAGTTACTTACTAACACTCTTGCAAAGTTTGGTATTTAGATCTTGGTACTCACTTTTTATTTCTTTCATGCCTCATGTCTTTGGTTTCCTTAATCTTTCAATCTAGTTAGCCTAGCAGAGTTGGTCTTTCTAGGCTTTAGCCGCCTTTTGGGTCTTCTTTTTTTAGTATATGCTTTCAGAGTATATGTACTTTTTCTCCGGTGTGACTCCAGTAGCCAGATTAATAGATCCCCCTATTGCAAGATTTTGTTGGCCAATTTTACCAGTTCTTCAATTCAATCTGGATCTGTTTCATGGCACCATCAAAGATCCTTACTACTTCTTTGCTTGGGTCTTGCCAAGCTGGTTCTGAATATTCAAGTCCTCTCTGTTAGTTTTTATGATCCTGAAAGTCTTATCATGGGTTTGCACTGCCTAAACCAGTTTGCATTTCTCTGCATAATACAGATACTTTTAAAATTTCCTATTCACAAGCTTCCCAACTTATTATCAAAATACTTTTAAAAATCTCTGACCAACTTTATAAGAATATCTGAATTCTCTACTGCTCCTACTTTTCTTAATGGAAAAAAGCTCACCAAATCCTATCACAAATTAATACTATATTCCACTTTTTAAAAATTACAAAAAAGAATTAATTATACTTATAGTTGCCCTTGTAGCTTCACCAACTACTTATATTCAGAATCTAATACATGCCTCCTACTAGAACAAGCTTCTTTTAAATACAATATTTGGTTTACTATATGGATCAAATATAGCACACCTATTAATCATATCTTAACTATTCAAATCTAGGTAAGTCTTAACCACTTTAGTAGGTTTAGGTCATGGATAAATCAGTTTGAGCTTTTATTCTTGTATTTAATTTATATTTATTTGTTTGTATACAAATTAAGTTCTTATATAGTTTCTATATAACTACTTATATAAATTATTTAATAAAGATATGAGCAAGACATCACCTTAATGCCAAAAAAAAACAAAAAAACAATATATAAAGATCAAAAGATATTTAAAGACCTATTTTTTGTCTAAATAAAATTAATTTATATGAGTTCTTAACTTCAAAGTCTTTATAGTAGAAGTTATTCTCTAAAATAACAACTTTTCTTAAATACAAAAAAAATTATTCATAATAAAACTCATTTTGTTATTAATTCTTGTCCTTATAATATTCATAAATCTCTACTTGAAGCATTAACAAACCAATTTAGAAGTTAAAATAGTAGGTAAAGTGGGTGAAGCAGAGAATATATAGAAGTTAATTGGAGGTAGGTAAAGTTACACAAAATCTAGGTCAATTACATATGTGGGAATGTTGATGGCTCTGGTGAGTTTTAGCTATGAATAAATAGTTTATATATCTAAAGTTCTAGTCTCAATACTAATATGTAATATGTATGTATTTATGGTATTGCTATATATTAATTTATTTAAGTATTAATTAAAGTTTGAAGTAGGTATTATATCCAGAATATTTTTTTAAATATTAAAAAAAAAAAAAAAAATTTTTCTTTTCTAAGTAAACATATTTTTAACTTCTAAGAAAAGTAGTAGAGAAGTGTCTTGTAATCAGAATGGTAATTAAAATATTAAAATTAGCCTAGTAGATTACAAGATATAAGTATTTTAGTTCTTGTAACTATATATAGTCAACTCTCTTTAATTCAAACTTCTCTAATCTGAATACTATTAAATTCTCTCTAATCTGAATCTAAAACTTTATAACATTTGTAAATTTTATTATAAAGTTCAGATTAGTATAGTATCTCTTTGAGAACTAAACTTTTTGACCAATTTTATATATAAGAATAGACTAGTCAAATTAGAAAGAGTTGACTGTATTTTCTTCTTTATATAAATATAATAAAGAAAAAACAAATAGCTATTAAAACAAAAATACTTATATCTCATAATTTACTAGACAGATTTTAATGATTTAATTGCTATTTTGCTTACAAGATACTTTTCTACAATTTTGATTAGAAGTTAAAAAGAGATTTACTTAATAAAAATTTAAAATCAATAATATTTTGTATAATTATATTAATAAAATCATAAAAAATATTATAATCCTTAAAATTTTACTAATTAATTATATCTTCATATTCTAAATAAACTTGTTTTATATATAAAACTATACTATATTAGTATATATTTACATTATAATTTTAAATTTTAA
>CAJVPU010002341.1:0-10787 GCA_910591775.1 Dentiscutata heterogama | reverse complement strand
TTTATTAGACTAGAACATTATACTATAGAAACTTTGTACAAATGTATATTAGTTACATAGTAGTTCAAATAAATAAAGGCAAGACTGCTTAAAAAAAAAAAAAAAAAAAATATTTTAGCAAATATATTTGGCTACTAAACAGTTTAAAGAATAGTATATATTATAATACATATTTTGTATAATAGTAAATTTGCAAATCTTTGTATTTTTTTTTTTTTAACCCCAAGTATCTTGGGATCTACCAAGCTAATTTTAATGATCTAATTATTATTAGAATCAAAAAATCTTTATAATTTTATCTAAAACTAAAAAAGATCTTTATTTAATAAAACTTTCTTTAATCTTTAAAGAATTATTTTTTTTATTATTTTTTTTTTTTTAAGAGAGATCTTTCCCCTATTTCTTTATTTCAAAATATATAATTAAATACAACTTGTACAAATTTATACATTTAACAAAAGGGAGTAGAAGTTAGAGCTCAGGTTTACCCTCGACCTATTCTTAGCTAGAACAGTCAAAAACCTCTAGACTATGTAATTAAGAAGTGGAGATGTAAAATTATTGTGAATGAATTTGTTAATCTATGCAATAGATTGTCTATCTGTTGAGCTAAGGGAAGTATCAGTTTCTAAAGGGGTAATAATAATTAAGAGGTTAGGGGTAGAAGTATTTATATAATAAGATAGTTTAGCAAAGAATGAGGAGTATAAATTTGTCAGATTATATCTAGTAGATGGTAAGCCAGTTTGCCAATTTTCATTTATAGTAGTGGAGAATAATTGTCTAGAATATCCCAGTAGAGGTCTGATAAATTAGAAATATTGAGAAGATACGAAGATATGCCTTTAAAATTAAAGTAGTTTTGTAGTTTTGCAATAGTGCTTTCGATTTCTTCCTGTTCAGTGATTGAGATACGAATTGTATAATGAAGATTTGTTTGCTTAAGGTAGGAAATAATTTCTAAAATTTGAGATAGAAGTAAAGGTTTTTCTGAAGTATTTAGAGTAATCTAAATTTTGATCCACTCGCTTAAAATTTGGTAGAAGAAGTAGTGTTCTCTTAAGAGTCGGGCGGTATCAACTAGAGCTTTGGAGCTGCTGATTGGTATTGTTAAGTTTACTTTAGTAATAAGGATATGTTTGTTTGAGAGTGAAGGTTTATTTGTAGGGTTAATAGTCATGTAGATGAGTAGAAGTGGGATATTAAATTTATATTTGTCTTGAATCTTTGCTATGAATTCTTTAGCTTGGTGAGTATTAAAGATAGGAAAGTTGTAAGTTGCAGTCATCTTAATAGCATACAAATCTACTGAAAATGGTTTCTTTTGCACAAAAAAGTCATTAGGAATATGACAAAAGCTATAGTGTTCTCTAAGGATATCGACATATCTACAAAATTCTGAAGCATCAGTTGGATTACAGGGGAACAGGTGGTGAATAGCTAAGATGAGGTTTTAAGAAGTTGATGAAAGTCTAGGTTTTGCTTTTGGTAAGTTAAAGTAGTTGGGAGAATTCTTTCTACTATATAGTGTTGTATTAATTTTAAGCGGTAATCAGAGAGAAATAGCAATTTAGCTCATTCTGTAATTGGGAAAAGGTTCCAGATTTTAGCACAGAGTTTAGCAGGGTTATCTGGCAGTGGTTCGAAAACAGTAAAAAAATAGCTATCAGAAAGCTTTTCAAAGGTAAAAATCTTTCGTAGGGCTAGTACGGTTGCTCAGGTAAGTTTACGATCTTGAATTGGTAGTAGAAAGTAGAGAATTTGTTGAATTGATTGATCTATTTCAAGTGGATCTTGAGGTAAAGAAATAAGAAGTGTTGAGTGAGCCTCAATAATCAAGCTGCGTAGCTCTTCAAAACTAAGAGTACAGTTTATTTGTGCAAAGTTGAGACAGTAGATAATTATTTATATACAATTATGTAGGCTGTTGGTAAAAAAGTCTGTATTATAAATAAAGTCTAAGGCTATTTTGGCTTTAAGTTTTGTGAAGATTTGGTTTCTGTTGAATTTGTTTATAAAGTGAGCATTATGTAGCCTTTTGTATCTTTCTACTGCTATTTGTAATAATAAATTGAATTCCTTTTGATGTTGTAGTTGGGTTTCTTTGTTGTTCGTAAATAATCAAAAAAAGCCAAGTTTAAGTATTCCAATTTTGTTTTAATTGCATTTGGTAGATTATATTGAGTTGGATTTGCTTGGATTTTGTGTTAAAAGAATTTTAAAAGTAGCTCAGATGATGAAAAGACATTAATAATTGTATCATTGTTCCAGACTATTGTATTGAAATTTAGTGTACATGCTTTTGCTAGTGCAATAGTGACAGAATTACACCAGATAAGTGAGTGATCGTCTTTAGTATATTTTTTTCTTGGGAGATTAGAGGTAAGTGCACTACTATACATCTTCTTTGGAGGTGTAGAAAATTCTGTAGTTGCATTAGATTAAGTATCTATGTGGTCGTCTATGTCTTCTTTTGATTGGGTTTGTTGTATAGAGTTGTTGGTGATTGGTACTTTTTGGACCGAGCTTCAGGGGTTGTCTTGGATGAGGTCCTGAAATGGATCAGGTGTGTTGTGATAATCAGTTACAATACTTGTGACCTGGAATCCTAAGATATTTGTATTATTTCCCATGCTTGTTTGTTTGTTTGAATTATTTTCTATGCTACTTTGTTTGTTTTGATTGTTTTCCACACTTGTTGGTTTGTTTTGATCAGATAATGTATCGATATTTTTGACAGGAGTTTGCTAAATTTCCCACTTTGGGTTAAATTTTTTTGTGCGATATGTGGTGGGGTGGTAGTAGTATTATAGATGGTGTTTTTTTCTTCTTTGGTTTTAGACATTGTCTTTTTCTTTTTTAGTGGTAGTGGGTTGTCTGGTATAGTAGAATTTTGTTCACTGTGTTGGTTATCTGAGGTCCTAAAGGGATCCATCAGGGTGGGGTTAGGGGATATTGTCAGAACAAAGAAAGATTCGAAGGCTTCATCAGTGGAAAGTAGTGTGTTTTTGTCTCTCTTCAGCTTTGTATGGGTATTGTTAGGGTCTATTAAGTAATATTTAGAGTATCTAAAGGCCAAAAATGTATGAAATATTTGTATTCTTCTATTTGAAAATGTTTTTTCTCTTAATTTTTTGTTGTTTTGATGATCTGGCTTATATGAATCCTTTATATTCATTTTTTATATATTCTGCCTACTCTTTTTTACCAAAGGATGTCCATTATACAAGATATTCATCAAATTTAATTTGCACTTGAGAGGCATCTTGAATTTGCATAATAATACTCATCTAGTGCTGCCTTTTGAGTAACTCGCTTTGCTGATCATTTAAATATATTATTATTTTTATTTTGTTCCTGTGCTTTAAAATAATTATTATTAGCTTTAATTTTATTTTTATTATTTTGCCAGACATTTTTTACATGCCACTAGCATAACAGGATTGTGGTCTCGGGATACATAGCATAAATAGTATTTTGTTGTGCATCGTCACAATCAGTAAGAAAGGTATGTGGTATCCATTCTTCATTTTGACCTTTAATAGCTTTAAGCCAATAAATTAAAGTTTCTCCTGATTTTTTTTTAGATATCAAGTGCGCAACTGGTATATCATAATCACCTTTATTATCATATACGAGTAAAGTGAAAAGATGTGTTTTATATAATGTTGTTCCATGTGTACTGTCAATACAATCCATTTGTGCACTTTCTAATTTTAACATATTTCTTTGAAATATAGTTTAGAATTCATATATAAAGCCTAAAGATGAACCTCACGTTAAGTTACTATATGTATAGGATCCATCTTCTTGTGACATTGTGATCCACTCTTTGACTGATATATTTTTACTATACTCATCCTTTTCATTACCTAAAAATATTACATCTTTTATTTTCTTACTAATGACATTATACACATCAATATAGAAGAGATATGCATCCTATTTTGTATTAAAGATAAAGAATTTATATCTTCTACTTCATTAAGATTATTAACATGATAATGAAATATTAACACAATATGGGCTGGTTTTATTCCTTCTTTGGCTCTTGCACGAATCCACTCTTTTGCCTGTTAAGATATTTGAAAATACCACAGATCTTTATCAGTACCTAGAGTATAGCCATAATGCTATATGTAATAAACAATATTAACTGCATCTCCTTCTTTATTACTATTTTTTAATACCCTTAAATATGACTTACAACTAACTTTTTTTGATAATTTCTGAATAGGATGAGGATGGCTACGATTTAAAAGAGGTTTAGTAGCTCTTTCTATTGTACCTGCTGTTAATTATAGTTGCCTATAACAATAATATACATATCTTTCATTTAACTTATATTTTAACCTCTTATAGTTATCTTTTTAAATATAATGGGCCTCTGCGATATTTGGTAGAATATTTTCAATCCAATTCTTATATGTTCTTATATTAAGATGTGTATATATTTTTATAAAATTATTTTGATCTATATCATGTATATTATTTTTGTCTATTTCTTGAAATTCAGCATTGCCACTTTCATCTGTCTCTTGCAATTTAGCCTCATAACTTGATAGATATGTACTGGTTTCTAATACATTGTTAATAAATATCCTTTGTTCGCTATAATTTAATTCTATATTTTTTAAATTAGAACTATTGCTAAAAGAGGATTCAGAATATTAATAATCTATATTTTCAGCTTCTTTCAATTCAGGTGCTTAATTGGTATGTTTAATAGCTTTATTTATCGAGTTATTAACAAGTGTGTCATGGTTATCTAGTTTATTTTGCTGATTAGTATGTTCTATAATCTTATCTATTAGGTCACTTACTAATTCATCAGAATGTAGATTGCTCATATTTTCTTAATAAATAGGTTTAATAAACAATTTGCAGTTAATACTTTTAGTAATCTTTAGAATTCTTTTGCCAGTGAGTATTTAAGCATATTTATAAGTTTTGTTTAATTATTTGATTTTTTTTATTTACAGAATTGCTTTTTTTTATGACACAAATATAAAAGTAATTGATTCATGTGAAATATACAGATATGTATTTTATTAAATTAATTTGAACAAAGTACATTTTCTTCTGCATACTAAATATAGCTCACATGAAAATTATTATTAGATAATGAATTTACCTATATATTTTACAAAGGACAATCAATTATATAGTGTACTGTGATTAGCTTTTAAATTACACAGTCAAACTTTTCTAAATACTCTATAGAGACCAAACCTTTAATACTGTGTATTTAGAGAACAATTAGAGAAAGCATGTTTATAGGTTCAAGTATATATGTTTGGGCCAGATTTAATTGTATATTTAGAGAGGTTTTACTGTAATTATGTCTTTCTAAATGCTCTATAAAGACTAAACCTTTTAATACTGTGTATTTAGAAAATAATAAAAAAAGTGAATTTATAAGGTCAAGTATATGTTTGAGCCAATTTGTAATGCATTTAGAGAAATTATATTAACATGATATTTAACAATTTTATTTTAAGACCAAATCTTTAATACTGTGTATTTAGAGAACAATAAAAAAGTGTATTTATAGAGTTAAGTATATGTTTGGACCGAATTTATAATTAATTTGCATGATATTTAACAATTTTATTCTCATGAAATATATAATAAAATATGCATATATTGAAATAAACTTTTATTTTTTTGATACTATCATAAAAGAGTGATTAAATTCGCCCTACTATTTGTATTTAAACTGATTAGTAGTATGAGAATTATATCTAAATAGCAATTAAATTAAAAGTTCATTAATAGTGGATATTAACAAATTACAAGGTTGTACTTTTTGATTGAAAGTTTTTTTAATAAAACTAAACTGATAATGATAATAGTTTCTGTACAAAATATTCAATGCTCAATTATTATTTGATTATTTTGACTTAATTTTATAATAAAAATAGATAAAAAAAAAAAGACAGTTTCAATATAATGAATTTGTAAATTTTTTGTTCGAATACTAATAACAATTAAATATAGTGAAATGTTAGTTTTAATCTAATAAAACCTATTACATGTAAAATTCGATTATTATAGTCATGACAAAAAAATGGACAGATTTTATATTAAAGCTTTGGGCTGATATTTTTGGTTAATTTAGATATATAGCAGAATTATCATAGAAAATTAAACAGTATTAAATTAATTTATTTGACATTTTAATAAAAATCAAACTGTACAGTTGTCCTCCCATACAATTACAGAGTTGGGCGCATAGTAAATTTTTTTAGAAATAGGCTTTTAAAGGGGTTGTGCTTATATAGAGGTTTTTTTCTTATAAATTAAATCATAGTTTGGTCTAAATAAAAATATGATTACATATAATGTGATTGTATGGGAGGTACTATATGGAAGGTCGACTGTATTAAATTAATTTATTGAGCACTAATTACTGTGTTTAAACAAAATATTTATTTTTGGACTTTTAGAAATATTACATATCATAAAACATAGTTTTAGACCTTTATAAAAGCATGATACAGAAAAAATTAATTATAGTATTTTATTAAAGTAGATATTCAATATACATACCAAATTTGAATATGATCATCACAAAATCTAAATTGGGTGGGGTGTACATAGATGTACTTGCTACAACATAATCATGCTGCTGTAGTGAATAGCAAATATGAAATTTTGTAAATATGATTATAAATTCATTTACAGAAAGCTACTAAAAAATATCAATTTTAACATTTATTAAATATATATTTAGCATTTGTCATGTAATCATAAATTTTTAATTTTGAACTTTTTTTAATCATAATATTTATTCTTACAAACTCCTTTGTTAATTTCATTAAGACGAACTGGCTGAAGTGAAGAAATGCCTAAAGAATAAAAAATATTATGAAATCTAAATTCAAGAAAGATAAATGTAGTAAGTTTACATAAAATTAATTTCAATTACAAATGAAAAACGTTATATATCTAATATCAAGATATTTAATTTCCTATTGGCAAATGTAGATTTACGAATTGTAGACAATAATGCATTCTTAATACGCATTTACTTAACTAAGGTACTTAACAAAAACTTGAATTTTTGCTATTTATGATTATTATGTGATAGTTATATAACCATTATATAATAAAAATATAAAAAAAATATGATAAACATCACAATATTTGTTATAGTACTTATTAAATACTTGTTAAGTAGTTAAAAAGTACTTAATAAATACTTATTTGAGCTAAGGTGTGTTGGATAGTAATTACAAATACTTATTATAAGTATTTATTAAATAATTAAAAATTAAGCACTTAATAAGTATAAAATTTTATATTTAATAAGTACTAAAAATTTAAAAGTGCTTTAAAAATATAAAAATTTAAGTGCTTATTTAATATTAGTATTTAGTTAATATAAGGTTCTAATTAGCACAACTTTTGATAAAAATATTTTTAATCTGTCAAGTTACTATTAAAAATATTTGTATTATATAGTTAAGTGTTAAGATATTAGTGATATTATTTAATTATTTTAAACAGATTGCTATTATATTATTAAAATATTATTATTAGATTGCTATTAGATCGTTATTAGATAATTACAAGATAATATTAGATTATACTTATATTATAAATATATGGTATTAATCATGTTAATAGTAACTTAACAGAATTGCAAAAATATGGAGTTGAGTAAATAGAAACCAAGCAAATACTTTTTAATAAGTTTTTTTTTTTAAAATTTTAAACAAGAATGACTTAACAAAAACTTAATCAAATTTAATAAAATTTTTCAAATTAATTCTACAAGTTTGTAAAAATAATTTAAAAAAAAATTATTAAATATAGTTAAGTTTTTGTTAAGTTATTCTTGTTTAAAGATATAAAAAAATTTTATTATAAAAAATTTACTTGATTTCTATTAACTCATCTCTATATATTTAAAGTATTATAATAATACTTTTAATATATATTTATCATATATTTATTATCATTTTTTGAAATTAACTAATGTTCACCACAGGTGATTATTACCTGTGATTTATAAAAATAATTAATTTTTATTAAAAGAAAAAATTAACCTCTTTAAAATTAGGGTAAGGGTCAGATAGAGTAAGGTTAAGGTTAGAATAGTGCTTTATATATAGTAAAATTTAGTAAGAAATTTTTTTTGTTAGAGCTTAAAAGGTGGTTTCATAGACTGAATTTTAAGATATAAGTATTTTTTTAAAAAATTCTTTGTTTTTGTTACACAAAATTGATTTACACATTATACCTAATTCTAAATTTTAATTGGCAAATTGACTACAGGTAATAATCACTTGCAGTATAAATTAGAAATATTCTATTTTTTTTATTAAAATATTTTTAACATATTTTTATTATATAATACTTATATACTATCATATGATAATTATAAATGGCAAAAATTCAAGTTTCTGCTAAGTAGGTAAGTTTGTATAGGCCTGATTAAAAATTTTGTCTGGATATTAATAGTATTTTGATGTTGATAAATATTTGTAATTGTAGTTCCCAACCACTGGGTGTACAGCCCGGATACCAGAAGATGAGTTTGATAGCCTGGTTGAATAAATTGGATGTTAAAGGTGAAAAAAAAAGAAAAGAAAAACAAAAGGAGGTGGAAGTGATGCTAGAAAATTAGCTGTTGATCATGTGAGCAGCGAGATGAGATTCCATATAGTGTATCTTGTAGTAGTGTTTGCATGATCGAGTAACAAAATATAATAAGATTAAAGTCTTTTTAAAAAAAAATTCCTAAAACCAACTAAAATTTACCAGAAAAGTCTTGTAATATATTGCCAAATTCTTCTCGATTCAGAAAATTAATAAAATTAAGAGATTTGAACTCTACAAATATAAATTAATTGTCTAAAAATTTTATATATAATTATCACTAAATAAAAATAACAAGGTTGTTACTTTTCTACCTTTTACTACACATTTCAATCCAAATTGACAAATGCTAATGGTTTCTATTAATACAAGCTCAACTATATTTTTAAATTTGCATTACACCTTGGCTGCAAGTTTGTTTTCTGGATAAATCCAATATTTCTAAATATTGAAACTAGAAAGTTTTACTAATACAAGTGGAGATGTTAACAGTACATTGTCAAAATTATCAAGATTGAGATATCGATGCAATGCTGTTATAAATGGAAAAATAATATTAGTTTCATATTGTAGAAACATTTCATCAAAAATTTATTTAATATATTTACATTGTATGTCTGTGAAGACAGTCTTATCTCCAATTCTGGGCAGTTTAAATCTGCCAAAGAAGATGCAAAGGCACATTTCATAAAGACATTTATAATCACCTTTGTCTTTGATAGATTTAATTGCATGAATAAATACTTGTTTTTGTAAAGCACTAAAAAAATAAATAAATAAGTAACCTTTAGAGAAAGTAAGGTATGATCCAGATTCGACAACTTATGACATCAAGAGATACTGTAAATCTGTAAATTTACATTGTATTATTAATAAATAGACTACTTTTATTTTAAAAAGTTGATAAAGAATTTTTTAACTTGTAAACAGCTAAGCCATTATCAGCTATCAACTCACAAATACATATGCTACCAAAGAAATTTGGGCATCACTAACTATGAATCATGTGCCTAGAAATTGTCTAGCATGACATTCTGGAAATTGTTGAAGACAATTATTAATTAATTTTATAATAATCTATCTTTGAATGATACTTGATGAAAAAAAAAATACAAACCAGTTTGTAAATCTTTTGAATATAATTACATTTACCTACAAATGCTTTTATATAAAGAATTATAGAATGAATAATAAAAGAAATTAATAGACCCAAGAACCTAATTAAAAATGATTTTACTTGTTAAGTTTCATCGATTCATTAACTATTAACTATCACAGATCATAATTAAATCGGATTAGGTTTATATTTAACCCTCTAAAACCCACTTGTTTATTATTAACTCTAAAACTAACCTCCAACCCTAACCCCTAACTTTAATATTTATTTTACATTGTACAAATTTCATTTTAATCCGTCACATCTAATACCATGTTCACATGCTGTGAATCATTAACAGAAGTAGAACATCTTTTTCAAAATTTTTTGAAAATTAAATTCAAATTTTTAAATTTTGCTTAATATTATAGAAAAAAGTTCTTTGTCATTTGAAAATACTATGGTCTTTTAATATTGGTTGGTATGATGGTAACTGTTAAAGGTGGACTTGGAGGCCAATTTACAAAAAAATAAAAATTTTAATTTATTTTTGGTTAACAACTAGGAAAACAGGATCCAGAGCGCCGCTTCATATTAATTTTCAAAATTATACTAATTTGCAAAATATAATACGATTATACAGTATATTGTAACTTCTCTGTTTGTCTGATGAAAACAGAAAAGATTAGTTATGCAAAAGGACAGGTAGAAGACAGGTAGAATAATCTTCACATAAAAAATTCAGAATAATATAAATTAGAAAATTTTTAGTTCATTCACTATAAAAAGCTACATTATAAAGGGAGTTGGCCGTATTTAATATTTAAGTATATTTAAGTATATTTAAGTATTACTGTATTAGAGAGTATATTATAGTAATTTCGGAAGTATGTAACGAAAGTATGTAAGGTTAACAAAACACATAAAATTTAGTTTTAAAATGAATCTTTAAAATTAAGGATCACGGTTATTCTTTTTTTAAGATACGATTCAGTGTTGATTATAAGTTTTTTTTTTTTTATAAACTATATTACATGTTTATTTCTGTATTTGAGTTTTATTATCATACTTTTAACGCTACTAT
>CAJVPU010002340.1:0-10787 GCA_910591775.1 Dentiscutata heterogama | reverse complement strand
TTGTCTGTAAAATAAGCTTCAGTAAAATAAACTTGTTGGTAATTGTCAGTGAGTTGATTGGATCCTTTTTATATCCAGAGGGGCATGCCCGGGGCATAGAGAGGCATGCCCTTCACAAAGGCATGCCCCAAAAATTTGCCATGCCCCCAACCCTAGAGTGAACGCATGACTAATTATATCAGTTATATTACTTAATTTATTACATATGTGGTAAAGTGGCCAGAAATATGTGATGTGAATATATGTGCATATGTGGTCACATTTTATGCAAATCATATATGCATATATGTGCTGTAGTTTAACAATAAGTCCAAGTAAATATTTTTATGAAGCTTCTTAAAAGTAATCTTACAAGCGAAACTAATGTCAAATAACTTCGATTTATATGATATATAACATTCAAATTTAAATTTTACTAAATAAAGATTATAATATTTTTGCTTAAATTCTTTGCCAAAAGAAGGCATTAATGTTTATATGTACCAAATCTATCCAAAATTAGTTTCGCTTTTAGTGCTAAAAGGTCAAAACTTTCTTCGCTCATAATATTGAAAAATCAATAATGTAAGCTTATAAATATCCAAAATTAGCTTCGTTATTAAGTTCTAAAAAGTCAAAATAATCAGAAATTAGTTTTGCTTATAATATTGAAAAATCAATAATATAAGTTTTAAAAAACCCAAAATTAGCTTCGCTTTTAGTGCCAAAAAGTCGAAACTATCTGAAATTAGTTTCGCTTCTAATATTGAAAAATCAATAATGTTAGCTTCAAAAATTAAATAAAAATCAAGAAAAGTATACGAATTTGTTTTATGTTCTTAATTTTCAATTTTAAAAATGATTACTCCAAGCGATCGTATTAATGAAAATGAAAAGTACAAAAAAAACTGCTACATTAATGGCGAAAATTTAATTTGTACTTTTTGTAAATGTATCGTAAATTATAAAAATAAGTTTTTACTTGACCAATATCTAAATACCAGCAAACATAAGGCAAACGAATATAAAAAAGAAACTCTCAAGAAACAAATCAAACCACTTCTATGTTCCGAGAAGAACGTGAAATAATTAATATAAGCTTAGTTTACACCTTAACACAGGCTAATATCCTACTCGAAAAAATAGATAAGCTTAAACCATTCTTATTAAAGTATTGTAAAAATGGTAAGCATACTTAAAAAAATAAATAAAATTTGAGCTCTCAATGAGTTTGATATAAAAAACCCAAAACTAATTTGGTTATAATAAAAATTTATTATAGCCAGATTAGTTTTGGGATATTTAGTTTAAACCCGCTATGTAATATAAAATATTAAATTAATTACTATTATAGGTGGTTCTATTGTCAAATCTTCTCAACTACGAGACAAATATTTACCTATTGTGTATGATTCAGAAATAGAAAACTTAAAACAGCTTTTAATTGGAAAACAAATTTTTATTACCATCGACGAGTCACCTGATGTCTGTGGAAGAGCGGCGGTTAACATATTGTTTAGTTTCTATAATAAAACTAAACTTGTTAAAACTGAACATTTAATTGCTGTTAATAGTACAATGATCACACAATTAGTATTAAAAACTCTTCAATTTTATAATATCTCATTCGAAGATATTATTTTTTTTATATCTAATAATGCTTTTTATATGATCAAGGTATTTAGCATTTTATCACCCTTAATATGTTAAATGAAACATAATCATTGTTTGGCGTATATATTAAATTTAGTCAGTGAAACCTGGGTCGACTATAAAGATTTCAAATTTTTAGATAAAACAGTTATGAATATTAAGGCATCTTTTACGCATAACAATGCACGCAAAAGAAGATGGATTTCCTTTCTTAATACGCAAAATCCTGAATCATCGACATTACCTCCTTTTCCGGTCAAAACAAGATGGAACTTCTGGTTCAACTTTATTTTTTGGATCGACAAACATCTTTTCCAATTAAAAAATTTCTATCTAAATAAAGAATCAATTAATAATAAAGGCAAAGCAGTTCAAAAACTAATATTAATTTTTAAAAATCCTTCGCTTACCTTCAAATTTAAAATTCTGGCCGCATTTATTACGTTTAATGCACAAGGGTAATTTTTATTATTTCAACATTTTATAATTATTTTAGTGTTAAATAGAGTTGTAATCTACCATTTAGCACTAATATTCTTGTGATTAGAACCTGAACGTTAATCATATCTTACTGGTTTTTTTCTTGAATAAGACCTAGGTATAACTAGAGATGGCAAAAATCATGATTTAAATCAAATTTTGTGTGATTTAAAAATGATTTACATAGTGTTCTACAAAGGTTATATCTTGATTTAAAATAAAAATCAGTGATTTATATCATCATGATTTAAATCACATACTATCTCTAGGTATAACTACCATATAGCATGGACTATAGTACCCTGGATACGATACAATCCATAGCTAAAATTAAAGTTAGTACCTGGGTATTTCACTCTATAAAGTATTGAAAAATTTTTATAGAGTGTACTTTGATGTGGAGGGTCAATTGTTCATGCTGTATGGTATATTAATTTATTACCTTCTTTATGACTATTCTTCAATTACCCCGGGTACTATAGATAGTGTTAAACGGTAAACTATATTTATATAACTTGGATAATTTAATCATATCCAAGTAAAAAAAAATTTTTTAATAGGCACAATTAGTGATGCCTGACGAAATGATAAAACCATAAGTTTCATCAAGTTTTATTATTGATAAAACGTAATGAAACTTATAGTTTTATTGGTTCGTTATTTTATCAGACATTACTAGTTACAATCTCTAATACAATTTTATTATAACTAATACTTTTAAACCGTAAGTTTCATCAAGTTTTATTATTGATGAAATGTGATGAAACTTATAGTTTTATTGGTTCGTTATTTCATCAGACATCACTAGTTACAATCTCTAATACAATTTCATTATAACTAATACTTTTATTTGATATTTAGTCTCTTTAATATTTTAGAATTTTTTAAAATTCAGAACAAACCTGTAGCACCCTTCATGTCGAATCATTTAGCACAACTCAAAGCACAACTAAAATCAGGTATTATAAATCCACCTTTGAATAACAAGATGCTAACAAAATTTAATGACTTTCATATAGATTCTTCACAATATGTGAGTAGATTTCGAGAAGCATATCAACTAGCTCTAAATAAATTTAAAAAACACATCGACTAACATCCTACACTATTATTATTCAAAGCAATTCAATGCTTCGATCTTTGGTATCTTCATTCGCAGCAAAGCAGGCAAAATATTAATTTGTATAAAAGTATCTCCGAATTTGAAAATCTAAATAATATAATTATATGTGAGTGAGGAATTTATTGTAAATTAGACAAAAACTTTAATTATAATAGTAAATTGGATTTAGATGCATACTGGAAGAAAAAGGTGGAGCATTTATCTAATTTGTTACAAATTGCTTTGGTCTATATTTGGCTTTCTGTTTTGGAAGTTGATGTTGAACAAAGCTTTTCCGTGTACAAAAATATTCTTACTGATAAAAGGCAAGCTCTTTCAGAGCATTCAATTAGTATTTTAAATTTTATGTCTTCAATAAAATCGAATAAATTTTTATTATTCTCAAAGATTTTGCATTGACAGCTTAATTACTTTTATTTAATAACCTTATTCATGATAAATAATCAGGATAACTTTATTAAACACTGCAAACAAATTACTACACGTGTTGAAATGATATTTTTCAGTCAGACGAACATATTTTCTAGAAAGTTGGTTTCACTCTTTAAATTTTTAGAGCAACTATAAAATCTTATAAAATAACATCAAACTATAACTGAATTATTTTTTTAATATATGAACCAAACCACACACATACAGTACACATATAAAATATAATTTGAAATTAAAATTTTGCTTAAAATAGACCTACGATTAGGCATTCAGGTTTTTTTTGAGTTACTAAACTACCAGAATAAGAAGCCGCCAGGTAAGTATTTGCTGTGCCAATTGCCTGTTTCTAATATGTATGTTTAAAGGAACAATATAAAATTTGAAACTTCACGGTTCGTAATATTTGGTATAGAGTTTTTTTATAAAAACGTTCGTTCTGAATTTCTAGAGTCGGTATACATATGTGCATATATGATTTACATAAAACGTGACCACATATGCACATATATTTACATCACATATTCCTGGCCACTCTAATGTGTGGGCCATTAATGCAAATTACAGAAAAATAAAATAAGCAGTAGTAATAGTAATAATATACAAACATACTAAAGAATATATATTAATAAAAACATTATCTTATCTGTAAATGGTTAAATTTGCTTGCTAAAAATAAATATGTAAAATTTATAAAGAAATGATAATGCATATGAATAATGCCAAGAAACTTGTAAATCAGCATTTAATCTTAATTGTAGTATTTTTTAAGATTGCGTAACTAGATTAAAAACAAAGATTAAAAACACCAATTTACAGGTTTTCACTTGTATCATTAAAATTCTTGATATAGAATAATACATATTATGATACATAAAACATTGTAAAAAATTTTCTAAATAATAAAGAAAAATATATAATATAAGAAAGCTTTGGTGTCTTTTTATGAAAACTTACCTATAAATAATAGCATATTTGATTATTGTCAAAAAAAATTCATAATGCAATCCCAACCTTCTACTTAGGGTTCGGGCATAGGCATGCTACTTGGCCATTAAGCATGCCCTAGTCATGTTATATGTGTATCGTATCTGATTGGCCAGCATGTTATAGTTGAGGTTATCAGAGTTGTAAATTTTTTAACATTTTAATTAGTATAATAACAACAAAATTTCAATTTAAGAAGTTCTGTAAAAATCTTTTATAGTAATCATAATAGAAATTATGCAATCTTAACCACTTATTAAGGTTACCAGAATACAAGTTCTGTAACAGTAAGTTATAATAGAGTTCTATAACAGAATTTTTTAGTAATAACAATAGAAATCAATATGCAGCAGTTACCAGAATATGTAGCAAGAATTTTTTATAGTAACTTATAATAGAAAATCATGATATTTTTAATACAAACTAACTAAACTTTATTAACTACATACTTTAATTAACTATATACATACTTTGTATCACTAGAAAATTTTTTTACACTAATTTACAATAAATTACTATAATTCTAGCAACAGAATTTTTTTATATTAAACATTTATAAAACATTAGTTTTCTATATAAGAAGGACATGCTTATAGACACAAGAGGCATGCTGCAACTCAGAGCATGCTTTCAAAGACATGCCTGATTTTTTATCTGTGCCTTGAACCCTACTCCTATTGGTTTGTTTTTTCTAACATGAAAACTCATGATAATCAATAGACTGGATTTTGGTGTTCTAAAAAAAAAATTAAGGACAATAGTAATAAATATAAAGCCAAATGCTTTTACTGTAGTTTAGAATTATCTGGCAGGTCTAATAGACTCTATAACCATGTTCTTAAGTATGACTATTGGTCTGTTACTAATAAGAGAGATTATATTAAAAAAGTCACTAGTTCTAATTTTCAAAAAAAAGTCAATAGTTATTTGATTTCTAATAAAGAACAGCCAATATATATAATTACAAATAATTCTATAATAATAAAAAATATTATATAGCCAATCAAATTCATAAAATAATACAGAGATTATTTTTGAATATAATTTTCTAATTTAGTAAATCTCTAACTAAAATAGTAAATTAAAATAACTAAAATTCCATACTAAGTTTGTTTACAAAATAAAAGTAGATTACTTTAATAAAAAAATATATTTGCTTTGTATTAAAGTTAAAATTTTAATTTATTTATATACAACTTTTTTTTTTATTAAAAAACTTGTTCAACCCAAAATTTTATATATATGTCTAGCAAAATATACTTTTTTAAAATAAAAAATAAAAAAAAATAAAGTTAAAGTTAAAAAAAAAGTTTTTTTAAAAAAAATTTTTTTAAGAAAAAGTTTTTTTTAAAAAAAAAATTTTTAAAAAAAAAACTTTTTTCTAGCTTTAACTTTATTTTTTACTTAGTAAAATATTTGAGAAAGTATATTTTAACAAATATATAGATAAATAACTTTGTTTTAAATAAGTTTGTTTAGAAAACAAAAATATATTATTTTAATAAAAAAAAAGTTATATAGTATATAAATAAAAAAATATAAAAAAAATTTTGGTTGTATATCAGAATTCTAAAATACTGTATATGAATATTTTATAAAGTAATACAATAGTTATAAAAAAGTAAAAGCAAGTAAAATTGTAGCAAGTATAGTTTATATTAACTTAAACTTATACAAATATAAAAAAATATGATTTCTTGATAATTTTTATTTACACAATAAATCATTTTTACTATTTCAACTAGTTGGCAGCAAAAATATAACTGGTTGGTTGGTAATAAGAATGTGGTACTAAAATGTATATAGTAGTTAC
This sequence comes from Dentiscutata heterogama, assembly GCA_910591775.1. Taxonomy (NCBI): domain Eukaryota; kingdom Fungi; phylum Glomeromycota; class Glomeromycetes; order Diversisporales; family Gigasporaceae; genus Dentiscutata; species Dentiscutata heterogama. The sequence continues at coordinate 4,323 of CAJVPU010002340.1, read as the reverse complement.
AAGAGGAATCAGAGATACTGTAGTATATGAGAACTACTTCTAAATAACAAGTACCATCTCCATAGTGAGTAATAAGCTCTAAACCTATTAGCAGATAGTATATGAGAACTATCTTTAAATAATAAGTGCTAGTTTATAGTTCTTATTAGTCTTATGTTCTTCTTTTCTAGTATAGTTTTACTGTTTTTGTTGAAAATTTTTGTTTTGAAAAGTTGGTCTGAGTAATTATTGGGAAGAGTTGATTGATAAATCCTGAATATAATATATATTAATATATAGTAAAATTATTAGTATATATAATTGTTTGCTATATTTATTAAATTTAATTTAAAGCAAAATATAGTTAACTCTTTCTAAATATATATTTATTTTTTAAATACAAGTTCTTTTTAAATACAATAAAATAAACTTGACTCAAATTAGAACTTATAAAATAAATACAAGTTTTTTATTTTATAAATACAAATTTTTTTTTAATTAGTCTATATAAAATTATTTTTTCTAATTACAAAATATTTTATTAACCAATTATTTAATTAAAGATTTTTTTTTAAATACAAGATATTTTTTTAAACTTAACTTTTAATATATAAACAGAATTCTGAACAATACTAACAAAGGTTATATTTGAGCTATTAGTAGTTTTTATATATAAAAAAATTTTAGCCAATCAAATTGTTTAATTTTGCAAAATTTTAATTCCTGTTAGCTATTTTTTAAATATGACCTCTATTAGTATTGTTTGAAGTTCTATATAGATAAATACTGTACAAGCAAATTTGTTTATATATTTGCATTTTTTTAGCTTTTATTTACTTTTTTAAAATGCTAAAATATTTAAATAAAACTTTGTACAATTATATTTAAAAATATGAATTATTTTTTTGCAAAATTAATTTTTATAATATAAGAAAAAAGTTTAAATTGCTTATAAGCTAAAAATAGATAAGTTTAAAAAAAATTTTTAATTAAAAAAATTATTTTAACTTTTTAACAAGCTCTTTAAATATTAATTTTAAAATAGCAGATAGTATAGAACCTTTAGGCAAACTACTTAAATTAGATACCAAAAAGTATATATATAGTTTGATATACTCTCATTATAATTATAATCGAAAGTTAATAATCTAATAAAAAGTTTTCAGGCTATAGAGTTTACCTTAATATTAAAAATATATATATATATTAATTTTAAATATATAGTTTTTAAAACAATATTATAGTTTATATAAAGGATTACAACTTTATTATTATATTTTTAGAAATTTACTAATAAAAATTAAACCTTTACTTAGAAGCAAAAATTTTTTATAAACAAAAGATATATAAAATAAAGTTAATAAAAAAAAATCTAAAATTAAATATTTTATTTAAAAAATATATAGCTAAAATTAATATTTAAAATTTTATTAAAAAAATTAAAATTTTTAATAAAAATACAAGTATATTTGTCTATACAAATTAAGAGATAAGTTTATTATAAAATTAGTATAAAATTATTAATAATAATTATAAAATTATTTTAAAATTATTTTAAGATAATTATAAAGTAAAAATTATTATAAAATTATTATAAAATTATTATAAAATTATTATTAAATATAATTTTAATAATTATATTAATTAACTCTCTCCATTTATTACTCGTATACAAATTTTCTATAACTTAATTATTTAAAAACAGCTTATAACTTTTCTTTTTACTAAGTTAATCTTAGTTTTATTATTAAATAAACTTGTTCTTCTTACAAAAATATATATAATACTCAAGTATTAGCTTTAAATCTTTCAAACTTGTTGAAAAACGGCCCTCTGGCCTTTTTTCTTAAAATTTGTAAATAACTTCAAAACTGCTATCTAAACCTCCTTATCAAGTCTAAGAAAACTTGAAGAGCTTATTAGCTCTGTTATAACAAGCTATAGTTTAAACTTGTAAATTAAAACTAATGAAGTTATCTCTAAAAAACTTCAAACTCTCTTAATTTTTCTTTTTTTTTTTTTTTTTCTCCTTTGTCTTCTAAAAAATACTTAGATACATTTTCTGTATAACTTCTTACTATATAACCTATATTGCCCGGGCTTTAAATATTAGTGGTTCTCTTTTAATTACACCATTTTTAATTTCTTTCTAATTTAGTACAAAATAAAACTTTACCAAATTTGGCTTTATTAAATTTACACAGAATAATCTTTTAGCACCAACCAAATTAACATAACACATATATCTGTAACACATAAAGATCAGACCTATAATTACTCGATATTCTGTGATTACTTGTTACACTCTGTATTTATTTGTCACACCCTTGTGTTTATTTGTCATACTTCTATATTTATTTGTTACACCTTATATTTATTTGTTACACCCTATAGCCATCTTACTTTTGCTCTATCTAATTTAAATCTTTGAGAAAATACCTACCCTTACTTATACTATCGCCAATACTATTGATCTAGATACCTTTTATAACCAATTCCCAAACTGCTTTGGAATTTGAATTTATAAAAACAATTTTAATATTGCTAAACTTATTCTATCTAACGTCAAACCTACTAATTGTTTTATTTATTTTCGTAGTAGTAGTGAAAAGCAATTCATTTCTTTAAAGCACCAACTTCAACCTTCATTGTTACTTGTAGTTGTAAAAAATTTTACACCTACTTTATTTTTAACAACAATGATACCTATATATCTAATAATGAAAACCTCTTTAAAATTACTACTTCTACTAAAAATCTTACTAAAAGTTTTAACAAAACAACTGAATTTATTTCTCCTTCTTCAACTTGTAACCAAACTGATATTAGACAACTCAAAACACATGATTGCAAAAAATGCCAACAGCCAGTTAAATGCAAATTCTCACCCAAAGAAAGCTAACACTATCTCTATAAAATACTATCTTTTACAAAAATAATATTTATTATAAAGCATATCTCTCTGACAACAATACTCTTGAACTACTCACTCCTTTATCTAACACTCCCAAAATACCAGCTAAACAATTAATCTTATCCATACTTTCGAACTTAGTCCAAACTTCATTATCTATTTTTAAACAACTAGAACTCTTCTTTACTATTACTCAATCTTTTCTAACTTCTACATCTAAATCCTCAACTACTTCACTTCAATCAAGTACTGCACAACCTTCTTACACCCTAACTTTATAACAAACTACTACAATTACTACTTCTCAACACTTCTTTATATCTTGGCACTACTACTCATATCTGCCTTCAACAACTCCAAAATAACCTTTGGTCCACTACTAATATTCTCCAACACCCCCATTCTATTGTTGATGGCCCCAACAAGCACACTATCATATTTAAAATTATACAACTTTTGAATTATGTCCAAACCTCTATACATGCATTTTCTAACTCTTCCTGATCTAAAACTATAAATGATAGCAATACTCCCCTTGAAAACATTCTGTCAAACCACTCCAAATACAACACTTTCAAACAACAACTTTGTCACAAAAACATTTTATATCTTGAACAACTATACTCATCTGACAATAATACCCTTTTAGACTGGCTACATTTATCTCCCAAACTTCTATATATTCCAATAAGAAAAAAACCACTCTTGTTTTCTTATTTAGAAGATACTATTCTTGAAAACAATTACCATCGCACTATTTTTCCCCACTTCCAACCTACAGAAATAAACTGATTTGCTTATCAAACCAACCCTTTTCTCAAAACCCACAAACTATAGGTTCTGACCCTTCACAATAAAGATATTATTATTAACCAAATTCGCAAAACTTTTACTTACACTAATACTATATCCATAACACATTGGCAATATAACATCGACACTTCTGCTTACTACTGTTACCCTCTACCACCTATTTCCTGCACTCTCTGCCAAGATTGCAACCTTAACTCAAACCGTATATCTAGTTGCTGTACTTTAGAAATATCTGCTATTCTTTTTACTCATTTATTGGGTAGAAAAAAAGCCAACAAACAACTCAACTTCAATGCCAACTACATTGACCTTATATGCTCTACTGAAATCAAACATCCAACTATATTACTCTTATCTCTTATCATCAATATCAATATAACCTACTCACCCATCCCTGCTATCTTCGATAACAGTGATGCCTCTTCAATATTAATTAAGATTTCATTATCTAACCTATCTCAACACCAATTTACCTTCTACACTAATGGCTCTGTAAAACAACTTGGCACTAACCAATGTTCAATGAGCATTGGCTAGGTTCAAGTTCACCAAAACCAAGTTACTCAAAGCTTCTCTGCCCAAATTCTCAACTGGCCCTCCTCATACAAAGCAGAACT
>CAJVPU010002339.1:0-10790 GCA_910591775.1 Dentiscutata heterogama | reverse complement strand
TAAGATAATTGCTAAGATATTTAAGCTTAAAGTCAAGAAAACTTTTACTTAGAAAAAATTTGTCCCTTTTCTATTGATTCCCCCCCATATATCTTTATATATTTTAAATAAATTATATATATAAATTATATAAATAGGTAATTGATTAAGTAAATTCGAACTTATTCTATGTATCAAGAGTTAACTATTTTGTTAATTTTTAAATTAACTATACCAATTTTAATGTTAACAATATAGGTGTCCCAAATAAAAACTAAGTCTAAATATAGAATAAGTTTCATTTTATAGTATATAATTTATTTTTAAGCTTCCTGATTTTTACTTGGTGACACTTAAATATATACAGTCATCGGCAAAAGTAACGCCCGATTTTTGATCCTGTGATCGATAATCATATAAATACATAATATTTATCTCTTATAGCAATTTGTAGGAAAATCTTTTTTTTTCTTATTTTGACTTTCTACGAAATACTCACAAAAAAAAAAGTTAATATAAGCATGACTAGCACTTTAATGACAGATGAAGAAAAAGGAAAAATCCTGGTTTATATTGAATATATGAGCGTCTAGAAGGTTGCCCGGGAAATAGGGCATGATCCCACCACAATCTGAAGATTTCTTGCCAAGTACCAGAGAACCAAGGAAATAGCTAATTTGCCAAGGTCTGGAAGATCCCACATCCTCAAACAACAAAAAAAAATGCTCTAGTAAAAGCAGCCCTGAAAACAAGACACAAGCCTTTGCATGTCCTAGTTAATGATTTAAAGCTTGAGTGCAGTTTGAGAACTGCTTCTTGAGCTCTTTGAAGCTTTGGTGTTCAATCTCGTGTAGTAGCAAGGAAGCCATTCCTTACAGACAAAAACATAAAGGAAAGGTTTAAATGGTGTTAAAAATATCTATTGTATAGCACCTATGATTGGCGGCATATAATATTTTCTGATCAAACGTCTGTCGAAATCGGTAAACAATCATGCCAAATTAGAGTATGGTGCCTTGACGGTGAAAGTTATAAAAATGAGTGCTTAATCCTGAGTTTTAAGAGTGGTAGACGTTCAGTAATGGTGTGAGTTGTTTCGTTAGTGGGATCAAGGGTCCCCTTGTTTTTTTTGATGAGTATAAAGGACCAAAACAAAAAATTAATAAAAAAATATATACTAAAGTTCTGGAAGACCATTTAGTATCATTTTATGAAAGAGCCAAAGCATCTCATTTGTTAGTAGGTGCAAAAATTATGTTTCAACAAGATAATGTGCCAATACATAAAGTAGCCGATTGGTTTAAAGAAAAAAAATCTCTAAATTGAACTGGCTTGCAAGATCTCTTGACCTTAATCTGATTGAAAATATTTGGAAGGTATTAAAGGATAATATTCAGAGCCAACAAGATTTTTCAAAAGAAGTAGATAATCTCAAAATCACCCTAATTGAAAAATGGTCAAAATTAGAAAAGCTAGTTTTTTTGAAGTTTGTAAACTCAGTTTCAACAAGGATCAAAGTAGTATTTGATTCAAAAGGTAGACATTGCAAATATTGATCAGGCAAAAAAAAAAAATTTTTATGTATATACTATAAACATGAAAAAAATTATATATATATTTTTAAATTCAGTTAATAAAAAAATCAGGTATTATTTTTGCCGATGCCATACATGTATGTATTTTTGTATTTACACATATATCGATAATATAGGGTGTTCCATATTAAAAGGGCCCATTTTGCAATTTTTTAAAAAATGGGTTTTTATTAGATTCATATAAATTTTGACACTATTGACATTTTTCAATTATAAATAAAAGTTAATTTGCATAATAAAAAATAAAGATAATGTAAAAGAAAAATTACACAAGGCTGCTTAAAGACGAGATTACCCAATAGTCAACTGTTACTTTAACCAATCAAAATTAGCATAGAGGGCTTTCATTATGATTAGCTAATTTTTGTAGATCATTTTGTAACATAACAAAATTTGACTAGCTAATAGAAAATAAGTTCAAAGTAAAAAATTCATTAATAAAAGAATATTAAAATTATAAATTTTTACTCATAATAATAATATTTAATGCTTGAATCCCAATAGTTATTGTCAATTGTGCATCTGGTTAAACTTAATTTAAAAAAATTAATATCTTTAAGCTTAACAATTTATTGGTAAAATTATATATGTAGAAACCTTTATTGACTAAATCACTTGCTACTATATGGGGTGTTAAAAGTTAAAGGGCCCATTTTTACATTTTTAAAAAAATTGAGTTTTTATTAGATTCATGTTTATTTTGACATGATTGACATTTTTCAATTATAAATGAAAGTCAATCTGCATAATGAAAAATAGAGATAATATAAAAGAAAATTATATGAGGCCAAGCACATTACGAGATTACCCAATAGTCGCCTGTTACTTTTAACCAATCAAAATCGTGAAATTTGGTTAATCTGGATCAGTCCAAAAATTAAAACAAATGATTAAACTCAATTACTCATAATGAAATATATGTAAAAATAGGCCCTTTTAACTTTTAACACCCCATATAGTACGTATAGTTAAATAATTTACCAAAATAATCTATAATATAATAAATTATAGAACATCAATTATTAATAGGTAGAATATATGGAGCCTTTGCCTTGAAAATGACCTTACAAGACTTTGTAGATTTTATAAGTAAAAATTAAAATTTCTAGCCACCTAATAATCAAATTCAAATAATTTTTTTTTATTTTGTAGAACTAACTAAGATTTACAAAATAAATTTTAATTAGATTACTAGACAGCTAGAATTTTTAATTTTTATTCATAAAATCTACATAGTCCTGTAAGGTTATTTTTAAGGCAAAGACCCCATATGCTTATAGAGAGTATAAACAGTACATATAAAACCCCAAAATTAACTACAGAAACATTGTGTATGTTCTATACTACTCTATATTTAATATGCTATAACTCTTAAAACTTGATCAAATAATCTATACTCAGAAAAAATATTTAAAAAGAAACAACTATTAGCAATACTGCTTGAATCATTATTTGTAAATTAATAAGTTAAAAAAAAAAATAGTAACACTTTATTAGCCAAAGTGTAATTTTACCTCGCCGATTACTGAATTGCTTTAGCCTATATGACAAAAGTACACCCCGTAGCTAACTTACGAATTACTTCTCTGTTCTCCGAATTACTTTTACAGTATATAATGTGAAGTGTAGTTTGTGAATATGTATTCGGTTTCGTTCTACAATTCGTTTTCATGGCATATAATTCGTTTAAAGTCAGATGATATATGCAATGTATATGTGATGATACATTTAATGATTGCCTAAAGCCCTCTATGCTATCAAAATCGTGAAATTTGATTAATCCCGGATCAATCCGAAAATCAAAACAAATGATTAAACTCAATTATCTCAAAATGAGGTATATGTCAAAATGAGCCCTTTTAATACGAGCACCCCATATTAATTTATATCAGTGAATTAAAAGTTTGACTTATATATTAATATAGAAAGGAAATACGTAGAAAAATCTTTGATTTTCATTTTACCCGAATCAGTCGAAGATTATGCAGCTAAATTTGTTAGCTGCGTTGTAACGTACTGTGCAATGTGTATTAATTGCAATTTAATAATCGGCCACAGTGACAGTCTCTCTGATTGTATATTCAAATTCTAGCCCACATATATTTGAATTATATAAATACACTTATTGTCTTATATGATGAGGCCTGTCTGCACTACGGATTACACAGAAAATCACACGAGTTAGATCAGTGTTTGCAAAATATGGACATGAACATTTGTGGACTATGCCCGTATCGTCAAAATTTTTTTTATTACATAAGGCACTTAGTCCATATCAAATACGTGAGTTTACTATTTCAAAATATGTCGAATAGAAAGTACAAGATCGGACAAAATTCTGAAACTTTCGGTAAAGAAGATATGAACATGGATGGGCATAATCCTTATTTTCTAAATTCTATATGAACCAACCAACACCCGTTAAATTTATCTAATACGTATCCCAACAAATCATCCCATGTTAAACAAAAAATCGGTCTAACTGGTTTATTTGGTTATAAGATCATCCAAGAGATCTTAGCGTTAGATTCTTGACAAAATAAGTATTTAGGCTGTATCAGCATGACTGATAACGTATTTATCCTTATTGTCAAATTTTTTGATCCACTTGATAAAATATTTGTTATACTGTATAAACCTAACTATGTAAGGCTATATTTGATTCACTAACGATAAGTTTTGAACTATTTTATTATGGATTTGTTGACCAAATTATCAAATTCGTATATTTTGATTTATCATCGATAACTTGTTATTCAAACTTGATGATTTTGATACCATTCGAATCTTCACACTGTGAGGATTCGAATGGTATCAAAATCACCAAATCGCGAGTTATTGATGATAGATCAAAATTATACGAATTTGATTGAAACACGAATTTGGTCAACAAATCCAATAGTAATTATTATTTAAAAATTATATAACATACTGTATTACATACAAATCTTAAATTTACAGTATACCTTATTAACTGTAGTATAATGCTGCTTTCATGTTGCTAATAAAATAGTATTAAATTTTTGTGAGAAATGAATCAATATTTTTTGCTTTTATATATTATTTTACTTTGAGACTTTGACATTAAATGAAGTTGTTCTAGGTATCAAAGTATGAGATACAGTATTAGTGATATATTTGAAATATAGAATTTAATTCGGAGTGAAAATACTTCGGTAAAAACATTGAGTTTAATTTGGAGTAGTAGCTCTAGTGTGGCTTTATTTTAATAGTTACTCTGGCAGAGTATATATTCGCACCACTGGATTACTGCGTTAAGTCCTATTCGAAAGAAAATTTTCTTTGATCTGTTCTATAATTCAAATTGTCTAATCGGGTTTTACATCTTTTCTGGTTTTTGTTTCATTTTGTAAAGATAAATAAACTATCTCTGTTTAATAAGATTAAATCATTAGCAATTATTTAAAAGATTATAATTCAATATCTGTTTCTTCAGCTTAGATATTAGAATTAATATAATCACTCAAGACTATAATCCTTTTTTTTAATCATACTTGAATTTTCCTGCCTTAGAAAATTATATATAATTTTAACGTTACACTTCAGAATGGACTTTCAAAATTGATTATGATTCATAAATAGATTGTCACCTTCGCTTCAAAAATAGAAAATTAATAAAAATAGGTAATTGCACAACAAAATATTTGTGGTACGTACGTACCGTATTTATGTATTAATTAACCTTTCATTTGTGATTGATACTCTCATTTACTAATGTAAAGAAAAGCGAAAAAGTTTCTGCTCGTTTCCTTTATATTTTAAAAAACAAAAGTTATGCATTCGGCAACTGATAGTTCAGCGTATAGCTGCGTTCAAAAATTATATGCTTGCAAGAAGTTACCTATAAGAAAAAAGGAAGATTTCAAAATTCTACCGAACTCGGAGAGGAAGGCTCTTGATGATAAAAGAATAACATTGAGTTTATTACTAAATGATAAATACGATAATACAGACGTCGAAAGATTACTAACAGAGGTATGTATGCTTAAAAAAATAAAAAATAATAAAAAATAATAAAAATAAAAATTAATATTTAATTAACAAAAATACAACAACCACATTTATTATAGCTTAGAACATTTGAGCACGAAAATATTCTCAAGGTCTATGGCCTTATGTGCGGTGAGTGTATCAGTCAAGTAAAATGCAAAAAATAATTAATCACAAATATTATAATATAATATAGAAAATATGAATTATTATATCATCCGCGAACACGCAAATAACGGGAACATGCGTGATTTTTTCAGAAACAAACATTCATCGAATTATCCACTCTCATGGGACGACAAACTACAATTGGCGTACCAAGTGACTAAAGGTCTAAAATTTCTTCATGATAATGGAATTATTCATCCGGAGCTGGTACATAATTTTTATTTGTTATCTATGAATATCTTGAGACTGAAATTTCACAAAATAATAGTATATTCGCATTACATTTGATCTATTCGAATTTGATAGCACGTAGGAGAAGTTTTCCATACGTGTGATGATTTATTTTAAGATAATATTAACTTTAGATTTGTTAGTGTTGATTACAGTCAGACCCCTCTAAATACAACCCTCTTAAACGCATGTCTCCACTTAGACTCAACGAATGTAACACTTATAAATTTTTACCTTCTTAAATGCAATATCTTTCTGATGCATGACTAATTAGATAGTCTCGTCACAATGCATTTTTAGAGGTCTGACTGTACATAACAAAATTGCGTAAAAAGGCCAAATTTTAATTGCATCGCGATTGATTTGGATTGATCACCCCGTGCGTGCATGGAAAACTCTCCTACGTCTTTTGCGCCTTTGGGATTAAACTATTCATAGTCCAGACAGACTAAATAGCATTATCATTTTTGTCGAGATGGAAATTTTGCGATAAATTTTTGGAAATTTTATATTTCTGGTTTACTTTTAGCAATCTTTTACAACAATAGAACTATTACCCCTTAAGCCGTAAAGCGGGCAAATTTGCTCGCTAAAATTTTTTATGCCCTATTTTTTTTGTAATTACTCTAAATTTCATTAAGCCATACCTAGAGATGGCATCTGCTTGAGCCGGCTCAGCTTGGCTCGTAAAGCCGAGCCAGCCGGCTCATGCCGGCTCATGTAATATGTGACAAATTTGAAGTATATAGATAAAATCGATTTTATCACATGATAAATCCGATTTTAGTCACATAGGCTCCGAGCCGGCTTACGGCTCATGGCTGAGCCGGCTTATTATAAGCCGATGCCATCCCTAGCCATACATCTATATCCTCTAAGCTAGAATAAAGGCGCAGCATATGCTTGTTGTTATATTACTATTATCATGTGAAACTTACCTAACTGTACCCCAAAATCGCCTAAGGTTGTTCGTAACATGATCTTTACGATAAAACAATCTTCACGATCGCCATGTAGAGGTACCCTTTTATAATTTAAAGTTGGGCAAAGATTCTTCATGACCAACTTCACAGAGCTGATTTTGGGGTAATGATGAGAAGATGGCTCAAAAGTTCAAGTCAAATGGCATATTTTACAGCCATTGTGTGAACTTATGCTATTTGTTCATATTGTAACACTGCGACTATTGATAATGTGAAATTTCTGTATTACGTATAAGGCTTTAACTTTTGTTCCATATTGTATATTTCCGAAAATAAGTCTAATAGCTAAAGTTTTTATTCGGAAGTATACTACACTACTATGTAGTTTGTTATATTTCATATCGATATTATTACATGGCTTCTAATTTATGTTTTTTTTTCAATTTATCTCTCTTTTTTTTTTTTTTTTAGCATCCGATGAATATATTGATGCATAATTTAACACCAAAAATAACCAATGTAGGAATGTCCAAATTTCATACCACCAATGGACTTCCGTTTACTCCATACACACCCCCTCAATATTTGAACGAATACAATACAATCGATAAAACAAAATTAAATATTTATAGCCTTGGTGTTTTAATGTGGGAAATATCTAGTGATGGTGTTGAACCATTTTATAAAAAATTTGATGGTATAAAATTGGCAGTTGAAATAATTAATTGTGCTAGAGAATTGCCTATAAAAGGAACACCTCTTAAATATATTGATCTTTATGAAAAGTGTTGGGATATAAATTCAGGTTTGTTACTATGCTATTTTTAATAATTCAATTTATATATGTGCTAACACTAGTCATAATGGTTATATGTAGATAAAAGACCAAGTTGTTCTGAAATCCTTGAAGAGTTAAAAAATATATCCTATGATCAAATATATGATAATAGCATTGATGATTTATACATGGATATTGATTTACTAACAAATACTAATGAAACTGTGATAATTAAAGATTGTATTTTGGATTTCGATGATTTTGAAAATCAATTGATGAAAAAAGTACAATTCGTCGATCGGTTTGACTTAAATAAAGGCAGGATTCGTGATAGGAATGATTTTATCATCGGGAAGAAAAATATTTTAGATTACAATGGAGAATTAAAATTAAATAAATTAGATAATTTTAATCCAATTGTATATCTCGCAAAAGGAAACTGGAAAATATTAAATGATTTTGGTGTTCTATCACATTCTGACAGTGAAAACCCTTTTTCTGATGTAGAAATTATGAGAATTAATATCCCAATTTGCATGGTAGAGCATTATTGCGGGTTAAATAAAGAATTTGTTCAAGAAATTGAAGAAGCACTTAATATCTTAGATGCTAATGAAAAAAGAAAAAAATTAAGAGAGAAATTTGATAAATATGGCGATTATATCATCACAAAAGTCACTATTGGAGGTGCGATAATTATTGACTGTTCAAATATCAATGTTAAAAGTCTTTTCCGTTTACAAGCGTACTTAAAATGGGGGATAGGTTATGCAAAAGGGGAAATGCCATCAATTTTTGAGGACGAATCGCTTGATGGGTTTCCACTTTTCAGGACTTCACCACCAAGATCTATGAAAACAGTTAAAGATCTATATTCTTGGTTAAAAGATTTATATGACTATAAAGAAGCTGAACTTATATCATATGAAGACTATAAACCGTCTTATGAACTATTAAGTGATAACTTAAAAAAGCAGATAGTTGAATGCTTTTCCTTGCAATTTATCAATAAAACTCTTCCGGTGCTAATTCCACAACTTCCATCTGAGGTTGAGCAGAAAGGTTTTTCAGAGTGGTTATCATTATCAAAACCCTCATTATTATTCCATGCATATGATTGGGTTAATGAATTTTCTTTGCGATATAATACGCTTGTACAGAGTTCAGAATTAGGGCATAAACAAAAGATTGCGTTTAAGTTTTTAAAAGAGCCAAAGATCATTCCAATAAATAAAGTTAGCGTTTTATTGGCACAACCTCAAACCGAAAAAATGGCTTATTTATTAGAGAATAATATAGCAATAAAAAAAACGGACCAGCTAAACTTTAGTGAAACTCCTGATGATTATTTTTCGTTATTATTCGATCCTTCAGAAGATTCTCAACATTCTAATAATCCCCACTTAAAGAAAATTTTGTGTCAAATTAAATTCCCTGTAGCAGAAATTTCCTTTGATTTATCAAGTATCGTACTTTCAGAAACATTTTTAGATGTGGAAGATAAATCTTATGAAAATTTTCAACCATATGAGAGTCTTTCTGAAGTATTTAAAAATCAATATAGAAATTTATTACCAGAAAATCTCATTATTGGTGGGATTCTATCAAGATCGTATGAACAAGATCATAACACTATAATAAATATTGTCAATTCGCAGCAAATTGACTTTGAAGAAAACGATTTTTGCTTTCAAGAAAAACTTGAAGATTTTTTAACAAACTTGAGTGAAAAATATTATATTGATACTTCATTATTTTACAATAATGAAAATGAAGCTATTAAGCAAAATCAAATTGGTTGTTGGTACAATTCTCTTAGAGATAACCCTAACAATTGGAGAATTATTTCTTTGGAAGATTGGAGACAAATTTATAAAGTGGATCTTAATGATAATAATTACCATATTGTTTTTAATGGAGAAAATTCACTAACACAGGATGATCAATCTGAATTAATAATTGAATTTCCAAGACCGCTGCCTGATAATAATTATCAGATTTATGGAAGTGTTATAAAAAAGAATAAGTCATGGGAGAGGGTTCAAGAAGCAATTGTTGCATTTGATCATACAGATCAACACAGATGTGTTGCGCTAATTCATAAAGGTGATAATATAAGGTATGATAAAGTTTATACTGTATTTTATTTCTTTGTTTATTTTATTTATTTATTTATTTTATTTTATTTTTTTATTTATTATTTTTTATTGTATTTAATAATTGATCATTTATTTTTTTTAAAAGATTAAATAAGGATACAACAAAAGTACTATGGTTTGTGCTTGCTAAGTCAGAAGGATATTGTGCGAATAATTACATTGGCATAAAAGTTGGAAAGCTTGAAACCAGTGGTATTCCAACTAATGTATATTTGAAGACTGAAGGAATATATACGGATTCTGTTCTTGTAACTTCATTTGTATCTAAGCAACAGAAGAGCATTTCACCTTACAACATTAACATCAAACGCTGGTCAAGCGATACCGTTGTATTAAAAGTAAAAAAGACTATTGAAAGCAATTCAATGCAAACTCTTCATGAAAAAGTAATTCTTTATTGGTGCATGATTGATACAAATGGAAAAATATTAGTAAATGATAATAAAGAAACACGCCCATGGAATTTATATGGAAATATCTTTAATGAAAAATCGAGAAAAGTGGTTGATCCAATATATTATGGACCAAGTGAACCATCCATAACGCTGGAAAAGGCAAATGATATAATTGAATTATATTGTAAACAAAACAATGTTAGTCGGAAAACCTTTATTGGAAATAAGGGTAAAAAAAGTCCTACAGTGATAAAATTCACTGGATATGTTAAAACCGCTAAAAAAATTAATGAGAATGAAGCTCAAGAAATAGCAAGACACTATGAAGAGTTTGTAAATTTCGGAGATCCAATACAATTAACTTATAAAATCCTTGAAGAAAAACAAAAATTCGAGAAGCAATTTAATTACTATATAAATGGCAAAAATGGAATTATTTTGGGTGGTCTTTTATATTTTGATGTTGATGAAATTTTTGAAAATGACAAATCTGAAAATGGAAATTTTGAAACTAGAAAGACATGGTTTATACAAATAGCTTTAAGAATAGA
>CAJVPU010002338.1:0-10792 GCA_910591775.1 Dentiscutata heterogama | reverse complement strand
CTATAAAAAAATAAAGTATTTGTATTAAATATAGGTGTATAAACTAAAAAAAAAAAAAAAATTCAAAAAAAAATTTTGGGGGAGCAAAATTGATGATCATCAATCTCAAATTTGATTGGTCGATCATTTAGGGTCGCATGGAGACGGGTCGCTAATATATTTTTGCCTTAAAAAAATTAAACTTTTTAATAAAAACACAGGCAAATTTGCCTGTATTACAATTTAAGGGATAGCTTTCATCGAATTCCTAATAATTTTTTTGTACAAAAGAAACTATATATTTCTAGTAGATCTATACTCTATTAAAACAACTGCAACTTACAACTTTTCTATTTCTAATACTCACCAAGCCAAAGAATTTGTGGCAGAGATTCAAGACAAATATAAATTTAATATCCTACTCCTACTTACTTATATAACTATCAACCCTACAAACCTCCACTCCCTAACAAACATACTCTTATTACTAAAGTAAATCTAACAATATCAATAAGAAGCCCCAAAGCTCTAGTTAATACTATTTAACTTTGAGAGAATACTACTTCTTCTACCAAATTCCAAGTAGATGGATTAAAATCCAGATTACTTTGAATACTTCAGAAAAACCTTCACTTCCATTCCAAATTTCAGAAATTATTTCCTATCTCAAGCAAACAAATCTTCACTACACAATTCATATCCTAATTACTGAACAAGAAAAAATTAAAAACACCATTGCAGAACTACAAAACTACTTTAATTTACAAAGCATATCTTCTTATCTTCTTAACCTTCCCAACCTACCAGACCCCTACTAGGATATTCTAGACAATTACTCTCTACTACTATGAATAAAAACTTCCAAACTGGCTTACTGTTTACTAGATATAATCTCACAATCTTATATTTTACATCTTTCACTAATCTACCCTATTATATAATCACTAAGAATATATACAAAAAAATTTGGAAATCAAGCCAAAAATAAATACAACAAAATACCCCAGACTTATATCCTACTAAAACAATACTTCTTTTTGTTTAGTAAATAGAGAATTTTACTTATAGCTTAATGATTTTATTCACTACAATCCAATACCTTCCCTTTTAAATTATATCATCTAGAGGTTTTCTAACTATTCTAGCTAAGAATAGGTTAAAGGTAAATATTAGCTCTAACTTCTACTCCCTTTTGTTAAATGTATAAATTAATACAAGTTGTATCTATATTATATATTTTGAAATAAAGAAATAGAAAAAAAATCTCTTTTAAAAAAAAAAAAAAAAAAAAAAAAATTGCTTATAAGCTAAAAATAGATAATTTTAAAGAAATTTTTTAACTAAAAAATTATTTTACAATTTTTTGGCAAATTCTTTAAATATTAGATTTAAAAATATAATTTTTGATACAATATTATAGTTTAAACAAAGAATAACAACTTTTATTATTATACTTTTAGTAATTTATTTATAAAAATTATAACTTGGCTTAGAAGTAAAGATTTATATATAGGCAAAAAACATTGTACTTGAAAACTTTAATACTTTAACTAACAATATTCACTTCTCATCTATTAAATACAAACTCCTCTAATTTCTTACTTATAACAATATATATAATCTTGCTTCATACACTGGCTCATCTTCTTCTACTTGGCAAAATACTAGATCTCATAGTGAAATTGATTTCATCTGGGCCTACTACATTATTTTAATCTACCTTACATCTTTTAATATTGATGATACTAATAATAGTTCTCTTAGTAATCACAAAATCCTCATTACCCATTGGTCTTTCCTCTATGCTCTACATAGTCAACAAAGATACAAAACACATATATACAAAAGAGTCTTCAACTACAAAATAATAAATGATACAAAATGGAAGGATTTCACTAATCAAATCAACACCAACCTTCTCTCTAACTATACTCCTTTTGCTATAGATATCACAGAATCTCTTGAAACTACCTAGTACAAAATCTATACTAGTACTATAATAGCTACACTACAATATATTTCCAACAAAAAATTTACAATTTGAAACTTCTAATATACATTCTCTTCCAAAATTACACATTTATACTCCAATTTTAAAAAACTTAACAACATAATTAGATATACAAAACAAGCTCTTAAACACTCTCTTCCTATCTCTTTCTATCTCAACTTCTTTATTACCTTACTTAACCAATCCTCTAATCTAAATATTTCTTCTTTATCACATATATATCAACTTATTATTTTCTAGATCACTAATGCTAATATTGAGTAGAAAAAACTTTTTCATATCCACAATTTAGAAAACATTAAAGAAATTTGACAACAAATTTCAAACTCTATTGACAAAAGATACTCGAAACTACAAACTAATTCTACTTTAATAATAAATAGCATTCTCAATTGACACAAAAATTCTGTCAAGTTTAACAACATACAGCTTAGCAATGATATTATTACTAACTCTCTTACTATTAAATTCTATATTTAACAATACTTTGATAATTGAACTACATCTCATCATATTAACTCCAACTTATTTAACTTTTAATAGCAATCTGAATATAATCCCAAAACTAATATCAACCCTACCTGGTATTTTAATATCTTTTTAGTCTTTATTAAAAAAGAAATTACTGCTATGATTAGCCAACTTTCTAATAACAAAGCTTGTGACCTATTGGGTATTAGCTACAAAATGTTCAAACATGCAGGCCTTATATTTATTACTTCAATAACTATACTTTTTAATCACTGTCTTTTCTCTCAAACCATTTCCAAATAATGGAAAAAAGGCCACATCTTTCCTATTTTCAAAAAACCTATTTTTAATAGCAACCTTTCTAATATTAGACCTATTAACTTAATTTTTTTTTTTTTTTTTTTAATATTAAAGGTGACCACTTAGGCCATTGGCATGAGCTTTATTTCAGATAGTTACGATATTACATCAGATTCACGAGGATACAACTAGCCACACGTACACCTTTTGGGTATCTAATTTAAATAGTCCGCCTGGGTTCTACACCCTATTAATTTAATTAAACATATCAAAAAGCTATATACTAAACTCCTTACTAACTGTCTCAATCTTACCTTTTCTTAACACAATATCCTGTTATCCTTTAACTTCATTGTACTTTCTGGCAACTCAACTTCTATCCCTATTCATATCTTTAACAATATTATCAAAGATGCTAACTGTAATTCTAACCAACTTTGGCTTCTTTCTCAAGACATGAGCAAGGTCTATGACTCTGTTAACTTTGAACTCTTTCAAAAATCACTACATCACATTCAAATACCCTAGCAACTTATTAATATTCTAACTAATCTACTAATTATGTTATTACAAATCTTGGGCTTACCAATTTTTACTTTTTTAAAAATAGTATTGATCAAGGAGAAACAATTACATACCTTTTTTAAAGAATCTACTATGACTTCTTATTTAATATATCTCCTCACATTTTTCAAGCTATACACTTTCTACTTCCTAGCAAACTAGCCTTATTAATCTTTTCTCCAACCACCTTATCACCTCTATATCTGTTCTTGCCTATATAGATGATACTCTATAGATTGCTCAATTCAAATCACAACTAGAAAAAATTACTAGTATCATTTTCTTCTTTTATTTAATAGCTAATATTCAAATCAACCCTATTAAATCTATATTTATTACTAAACAAAGCTCTGATAATATTATATTTCTCAACTTTACCCTTTATTCCATCCCACCCTAGCAATCCTTTAAATTCTTGGATTGCTGGTTTACTCTCAACAACAAACAAACTTTACAAATTAAACTTATCTAAGATAAAGCTATTTAACTTGCTAGTATCAAAAATATAACTGATAAACAAATAACCTATATTATTAATACTATTATTATTCTAACTATTGAATATCAACTTCACAATATTATAATTTCTCTATTTATATACAACAAAATTCTTGAAAAATACCTTACTATAGCTAAGCACAAAGCACATCTTTTTTGCTCTACCCCAACAATACTTTTCTTAATCACAACCTTTATAATATTTACAATATTTAGAATATTTAACTTCAATATTATATTAGTAACTCTTTAAACTACATTAATAACTCTTCAACTCTTAGTACCACTACTTATATTTGCTTTCAACAACTACAAAATAACCTTTGGTCTATTACCAATATTCTTCAATATCCTTATCCTATTATTAATAGTCCCAATAAGTATTTTACTATATTTAAAATCATACAACTTCTTAATTACCTCCAGATTTCTATATATGCATTCTCCAACTTATCCTGACCTAAAACTATAAATGATAGTAATACTTCTCTTGAAAATACTCTATCAAACCACCCCTAAATACAATACTTTTAAACAACAACTTTGGCATAAAAACATTCTATATCTCAAACAACTTTGCTTATCTGATAACAATACCTTTCTTGATTAGTTATATTTATCTTTCAGACTTCTATATATTCTAACAGACAAAAAACCACTTTGGTTTACTTATCTAGAAGATACAATTTTTGAGAACAACTATTATCACACTATTCTACCCTATCTTCAACCTACAGGCATTAACTGATTTGCCTACCAAATCAATACTCTTTTCAAATCTTACAAACCCTGAGTTTTAACTTTTTACAATGAAGATATCATTATTAGACAAATCTACAAAACCTTTACTTATACTAACACTATATCTATAACATACTGGCAATATAATATTGATACCTCTACTTCCTATTGTTATTCTCTACCTTCTATTTTCTGCATCCTCTATAAAGATTGCAATCTCAACTCAAACTATATATCTAGCTGCTACACTCTAGAAGTATCTGCTATTCTTTTTATCCACTTTCTAGAAAGGAAAAAAGCTAACAAATAACTCAACTTCAATACCAACTATATTGATTTTATCTGCTCTACTAAAATAAAATATCCTACTAACTTATCTTCATCTCTTACTATTAATGTTAATATAACTAACTCTTCTATTCTTACTATTTTTTACAATAGTGATGCTTTTGCAAAACTTACTATAATCTTATTATCCAACTTATCTCAATATCATTTTACCTTCTATACTGATGGTTCTGTCAAACAACTTGGCACTAACCAATATTCAATAGGTATTAGCTAGATCCAAGTTTACAATGACAAAGTTACTCATAGCTTTTTTGCTCAAATTTTTAACTAGCTCTCTTCATATAAAGCAGAACTACTCACAATACTATTAGCTATTTTCACACTCTCTTACAACTTAACTATCAATATTTTTACTAACTTACAATTTGTTATTTCTAAATATAACAAACTTCAAGCTTTACCATCTTAGTCTTCAAAATAGTTCAAATTCAATACCTGATCTATCTAGCATATACTTCTTAATATTCTCAAGTCTCTTAATATCCAACTTACTTTCTACAAAGTTCAAGCCTATTCAGACAACTCTTTTAACAATCTTGCTAACTTACTTGCAAACAAATATTCTACCTTACCAACTTTATATATATATATATATATATATTTTTTAAAGACTGATATCACGGTTGCTTAATACTTTATTGTGTTTTTTGTATGTCTATATTGAGACATTTTTTGGTACATTAACGAGTGTACAACTAGCTGCATATACAACTTTTAATTGCCTATTTAAGTAGTCCGCCTGAAGGTTCTACACTAGTTGTCATACCTGCAACCTACTAGAAGATTGCCTATTTAAACTCTCTGATTTTCTGTACCCACTTAGCAGTTAGCACCTAAGTTTCTGTACAACAAGTGCCATCTAACTTGACATGTGGTTTCCCTTTCTGTGCTAGGGACCCAGGCCGTACTCTTTATAAGGGGTACGTCACCCAGTAGCAAGGCTCGGGTGCCTCCCTGTTAACAACCTACCCACTCTACGGTTCTATTAACAGGGCTATGCTCTTGCAAAGTTCACCCAAACCCTGATACCCACTTCACAGCATATCCCCAATACTTCGGTTCCCCTCCACTTTGGTTCCAGACTTCCAATCCAGATGGCCTGGAAGGATTGTGACCTGTCCTTGGTTCATCGGCACTGCTATGACCTTTTCCTCTGGTTAGCCCGGCAGCCTAGTTGGTAGACCGGCTTTACCACACACTGATCGTGCCCCATCCGGTTCTTCTACTTCGGTTTCCTTTTCCTTGAGTCTAGCCTTTACAGTAGTACTGTCGAAGATCTGTGCTACCTCTTTACTCGGATCTTCTCAAATAGGCTTCTGTCTTTCCAGTTCTATGGATTTACATGACCTAGGGACTTATCTAGTGTTTGCACCGCCTACTACCGGTTTGCATTCCTCTATGTAACTCAGAGTTGCACGAATGCCCCAGACCTGCTAGTCTTGCTGGTGCGACTATAGTTACAGATATTCTATCCCAACTGATCGATGAAAGATGGTTGCCGTAATACAGGTAATTCGAATTTTCCATCCTTGGTGGGTTTCGAACTCTTGACCTGCCACTTGGTGAGGATGACAACCTAACCACTACACTAGATTGCCACACCTCTCAACTTTATATTTTAATTATACTAATCTGTACAACCTTTTTTTTATTTTGTAATAGAACAAAAGCTTTAGTGAAAGCCTCTTTAGACTATTTATTAAATTAATTCGTGATGTTCAAGATATTGTCTTGTGGTTCACACAACATTATGCTTATGAATAGTCTTACTTCTTTTACTTAATTGACTAGATAGCCTCATGGCTATACTTCAATAACAATTAAAAAATATTATACAACTTTACCAACTCTAAACTAAACTATCTAAAATCTTTTAAAATCAAAATACTTCTTAATATCCTTCCAACATATCCATATCTTCATTCTATATACCTCTCTATATTTATATTCTCTAACTACTTTTTATACAACTACCCTAATACCCCTTTCTACTGATATTCTTGCCCTGACAACATCTCTTTAACCCAAGCTATTAATACTTTAATATATAATATTATCTTTAATATCAAACTTAACTTTCTGATATACCAACTAAATAATTTAATATATACTATCACTTCACATCCTGTCTTTAATTTCTCTTTATCTCAACTATACCCCTACTCTCTATACTCCACACTAAAAGGTTTCATACTTATCACTCTAATTTAATCATTAGACCCTTTTGAAATTTTCTACTCACAAGCTTTTCAACTTATTATCAAAATATTTTTAAAAATCTCTGGCAACTTTATAATAATATTTAGATTCTCTACTGCTTCTGCTTTTCTTATTAGAAAAGAGCTCACCAAATCTTATCACGAATCAATACTATATCCCACACCTCTCTACTTTCTAGAAATCACAGAAATAGAATTAATTATATTTACAGTTGCCTTTGCGGCTTCATTGACCACTTATATTTAGAATCTAATACATACTCTCTACTAGAACAAGCTTCTTTTAAATACAATATTTGGTTCACTATATAAATCAAATATAGCATACCTATTAATTATATCTTAACTATTCAAATCTAGGTAAGTCTTGACTACTCTAGTAGGTTTAGGTTGTAGATAAATCATCTGAGCTTTTATTCTTGCATGTAATTTATATTTTTTGTTTGTATACAAATTAAGTTTTTATATAGTTTCTATATAACTACTTATTTTATTATACTAAAGTTTTTTAATAATTTTAAAAAATTTTCTTAACAAAGTTAATAAAACAAATCTAAAATTAAATATTTTATTTAAAAAATATATAGCTAAAATCAATATTTAAAATTTTATTAGAAAAATTTAAAATTTAAAAAAAGTTAAGACAAATTTAGCTACAAAACAATTTAAGAGATATTAGTAACTTTTTTAATTGATAATTTGCTACTTAATAAAAGAGTAAACATAGTGTAATATGATACAGATTACTATATAAATTTGATATAAAAAATTTTTACTATTTGTTCAAAGAAAATTTTTTTTTATACTAAGTTGATTAATTTTGTCAATTAATTGAAAGTTGTTAAGCTCATCTTTGTGGTTCTAATAGTGGTTAAATTATCCAAATCAGCCTATTAGATACTGAGATATCTTGAAAAAATATATTAATGACTATATAAAATCACTATATAAATAATAAATTGTTTATATATTCTTTAAACTATATAGCAAGCAAATTTGCTTGCTAAAAATTTTTTAATTCAGTTTTTGTATTATTGTACCTGACTTTACTAAGCTTGTCTCTCTATATTATTAAGTTAAAATTAGAGTTTGTAGTATAACTAATTATCTTCAATTTTATAGTCTTTTATATATATTATAATACAATGCTTAAGTAACCTAATAAGATCTACATATGATTACTCTACATTTAAGGCCACCAAATATAAATTAAAAAAAAAAAATCAAAAAAAATTATATCTAATATTTCACTATATAAAAGTTTATCATTTGCAAGTTTATCAATATCTCTTTTGTCTAAAAATATAGAGATATACTCTGATAAAAAAGAATATATACTAATTTTAATATTTTACTGATATTATTTAAATAATTTAAATTCAAGAAGTAAAAATAAGAATAAAAATATTACAGCAACAATAAGTGACTTCAAAAAAAATTGCAAACCAGCCCCACAACTTCTACTACTACTACTTAACTTTAAATCATTAATTTATACAAGTTTCTTGCATTGTGCAAGTATTCAGTTGCCACCATATCTTTAAGTTAGTATTTCTAAACTAATTAATTTTTTTTTACTTTTTTTTACTATATCTATAATAAACATAATAGTTAAAAATACAAATATATATGCTTTATTAAAAGGTGCAAAGATTACTAGTAAGTGATAGAAGAATATAATCTATAAAGAGCTTCTCATTTGAGTTGCCCTTGTTATTTATCAGAGACTTTTCAAGTTGTTATATATTGAATAACAATCTAAAGCTCTCGGTACACTATATTTTAAAGCAAATACTATTGATATGCTTTGAATTAATTAAAAGATTTTTTTATATATCTTCCCTACCTCTATATTAATGTTAAAAAATTATTTTAAAAAGATAAAACTATTATCTTTATATGGTGGGCTCCGCAGCAAAAAGTGGTGATGGGCTAAAAAAAATTTTTTGAAAAAACTTTATTTTTGCAAAAATTAGATCATTTGGAATACAATATTAAAAAACTACAGAAAAATTTTTTTTGGCCTATCACCACCTTTTGCTGTAGAGCTCTCCATATGTTTGTAAGACTTCAAAATGGTATTACATATTAGGCTAGAATGTTTTAGTAGATAAAATGATAATTCAGCTTTTTAGAAAAAGTATTTACATGATGCGAATAAAAAACAAACCAGTTTTAAAGAGTTCTAAAGTTTTTTTTTTTTTGTAAATTCGGATACATTTACACTTTTCTATTAATATTTTGTATTACCCCAAGTAATATAAAAAAAGTGAATAGTCTTAGTTAGATTAGATCTCTAGTTTTTCACTTTACTAAACAACTTTCATATCAATGATTTTCTTATAATATATATATATAATTGCTTTTTTTTTAGCATTTTCTGTTTTATCATTTTTGGCAAATTGGTATTAGAGCTTGTAAAACTATTTAAAAAACATCATTAGAATTTCCAAGAGAATTAAAAAAAAATAAAAGTATTAAGTTAGATTGGGATATCTATTTTCGTATTGAAGCAAATAGTACATTGGCTATTTTCTAGCAAGACAATAAGTTAGTTACAATACTAATAACTATTTATAGTTTTGTAAGTAAAAAATAGAAAATTGAACAAGAAAGGTGATAACCAAGAGAAACAAGTACTAATGCAGCAAAGATATATGTAGTATTTAGATTCAAACTAAAAAAAATTAAAAATTCTAAAAATAATCAATGACTACAATTATTATATAAATAGTATAAATATTATTAACCAATTATAATCCTATTATAATACTCAACAAACTGCAAAGTGCAATTAGATTTTTGGCTATTAAACACAGCCATTATTAATACATATTTAATTATTAAAATTTTAGAGTCAATACAGAATTATAAAGAGTTCCAAATTAAACTTGTTTAAGAGCTTACTGATCTTGCAAACAATACAGATAAATATTAATTAAGAAATAGTTCAAGCTAGAAAGCAAAAAAACCCAGAGTTACAAAAAATTTTAAGCTCCTCAATCAATAGTTGGTGCCTGAAAACTACTTGGTTGTATTGAAAGAATAACATAAAGAATATTAATAGTATACTTGGCTAGCAAGCAGAAATCAGTTGAATATAAATTGCAAAACACTACACTAAAGCATATCTCTTAAATTGTAATACAGACAAATTTGCCTATATTTTTATTAAAACTTAATTTTTTTAATAAAACCTTAAATATTAATTTTAGCTATATATTTTCTAAGTAAAATATTTAATTTTAGATTTGTTTTATTAACTTTATTAAAATATTTTTTTAAAATTATTAAAAAACTTTAGTATAATAAAAGGTTAAAATTTTTGCATTGAACTTTTTACTATATAATTTTTTCTTTAGATTTTCTTAAATTTTATATATTTTTCACTTATAAAAATTTTTCTGCTTCTAAGTAAAGTTTTAATTTTTATTAGTAAATTATAAAAGTGTAATAATAAAAATTGTAATTCTTTAAATAAATTATAATATTGTTTAAAGAACTATATATTTAAAATTAATATTTAAAAAGTTTATTAGAATTTATAAATAATTTTTTTAATTAAAAATTTTTTTTAAGGATAGGGTGAACGTAGATCATTTTTCATATAAAATCGGGTGCAAATTTTTTTTGTGTAACAGCAATTACACAAATGGAA
>CAJVPU010002337.1:0-10793 GCA_910591775.1 Dentiscutata heterogama | reverse complement strand
GAAGTAGGTAGAAATTAAATATAAAAAAAAAAAAACATTCCCTTAATCCTTTAGTTAGATTCTTGATCTAAAAAGTTGTATTATTATTATACTGTATATATCTTATCTTTATATCTTGTTTATAAGAACATTAAAGAATATTAATATATGAATATCTTAAAAAATAATTCTGTGAAATTTCTGATTTGACTTGTTTTTTGATTATTATAAAGCTTGAGATTAACAAATCCTTTATTTTATTAACCTTACTATAGTACTGTACATACTATTTGTTAAGAGATAAAGTATTCTGTACACACATATGTACGTGCATTTTTTTTGCCAAAATTCTAAATTTCTATTGGCTAAAATAAACTGGTCTGAAAACTGGTCTTGGACTGGTCTTAGACTGGACCATTTAATGGACCGGTCTGTTTATCATGGTCCGATTCGCAGTCTACTACCTGGACTGGTCTTTTTGACCAAGACTGAATCAGACTGGACCATAACATTTCTACTAAATCCTCAGTTATTTGTGTAATAGTTTCGAGTTGTAGATCATCATGGCTGTGTTGTAAGTTATCATCTAGGTCAGAGTCTGAAAGTAGAGATTTAGGTTTATATAAAGCTGATTAGTTAAATTTAATGAAGGTGATATTGTTTGTGGATCATAAAAGGCTAGTAATGTTGAGGATGAAACTACATAGAAGATATCTTCTGCAGCGGTCACCATATGCCTGGCTTGCACAGCTTTGCAAGATTTAAAAGCTCTTAGATTAGATGTTAGAGAGCTATCATTATCTAAATCTTCTGGGTTCTAATGTAATTATTATAATTTAATAATAATATAATAAATTAAATTTTATATTTAATTAACTTGTAATTTTCCTAGACTTCTAAAAAATATAGTATACTAAAAAGTTCTAAAAGATAATGAAAAACTTATATAATTATTACAATTTATTACTATTATAAAATTTTAATTTTATAACTGATATTTTATATACAAATTTTTTAGTTTGTTAAAAAACAAAGTGCTGTAAATAATTCTAAAATTTAAGATATACCAGGAGAATCTGGCATATGTTTTAAATTTATATACTAATTTTAATATATTTTTATATTTTTATATAAATTAACTTTATTTAATTAATATAATTATAAAAATCATATGACTAAATGAAATATTCTAGATATAATTGAAAAACTATGAAAAAAGCAAAAAAAAAGAAAAGAAGTTCTAAGACATGCTGATTTCACAGAAAATAAAACAAAAAAAATTGCGGTTTCTAGAGTTAAAAAAAACAGAAAAAGATAATAATAAAGAGTCTAGTAAAGATGAAACAGAAGGAGAATCATCTGAGGAAGATACAGAATAGCTGTAATATCACGTATTTTTTAAAAATTAATTATATATCATTTATAATTAACAATTTAATTTTTATAAGCATAAGTCAAATTGTAAAGCAGTCCTAATTTGAGGTCTGTCGCGGAGGATTCTAATGATGCTATCACGTTACACTAAGCAAGCAAAATGGTCATGTGAGAGAAAACAGGCTCTTTTAATTTGAAGATAGCCGGTTACATGGCTTTAATGTTCCCAATTTTGAACTAATATTTATGCATATCGTAATGAAAGTTGTTATCAGTTCCTGAAAGGACTAACATACCTGGTATGTACAGTATCTGGTATTAACGAACGTACGTACGTATCTAATAGTTTTATGATCAAAAGCTCATAGATACAGTATGGAGTTGTACACCGGTTCGCAATACAGACTAAACCGAACCGTTTAAACCGTTAATTATTAAATGTATAGTATTAGGGACAATTTAAGTACCGCGTCACCAAATTAGGAATATTATACATATATATTGACGTCCTTAGTATTTGCTTCTTTGCTTCCTCCTTATGCCTGACATAAAAGTAAATAAATACATAGTGTTAATATAAGCTATTTAGTTAACAATTTGTTGTCTGTGAAACAATAAGCGTAAAAGAACGAATCGTACAATTGTTTGCTTACCGCAAAAGTATGGCTACAGAATTTGCGGATCGATTTGAAACTAATACTGAAAGCGGCCCAAGGTAAGAACAAAGAAAAGAAAAAAAAGGCAACATTTTTTTTAGAGCCATATACTTTGTTTTGTTGGTTGTATTAATGAAAGTTTGAATTATTATTAACAGTCAAACAGTTGTAACATCAAGCATCGTAATTCCCACAACTTCAAAAAGATCTGGCCGCCAAGATGCTTTACCAAAACGACGGGCTAGTAACGAACTTGCTCGTCAGAACAATGACGAGGTTGAATTTTAATTATTTTAATTTGATATATAGATAGCATTTGACAATAATAATAGTAATAATAAAAAAATTTTACTGTTTATACAACAGACAAAAAGGCCCCGATTAGACATGAATAATAAAGAAGTAAAGAAACGAAGTAGAAAGATGTTTGGTGTGTTATTAGACACATTAACGAAATTTAAAAATGAAAGTCAGAATAAAACAGAGGCTGTATGTACTATTATCTAGTTTTTTTTTTTTATGGATTATAGATCAATGAATCATATCATTTAAGTCGGTTCATTGACGATGTAGGAGATAAAGCGTGAACAACTTGAACGAAAACTGCAAGAGAAGCTAAAGAAGGAGCACGAAGAATTGGTGGAAAATATTAGAAAGGAAGAGCAAGAAAGGAGAGAAAGAATTGTCAGGGAAAAAAGAGAAGCTGAAGAAAAAAGAACTAATGAGGCGGTAAGAATTATGTATAATTTAATTTATTTTTTGTGTAATATGTAATTATATTTATTCATTTGTCACTTAATTCAATAATCCTTAATTCAATAAGAGAATCTGTTGGGCGACACAAAAAAAGAATCTTGCCAATTTTCTTCGTACAAATACACAGCCATCTTTGTATTATCTTCCAGTAAAAATGTCTCAATCTGTAGTGCAAACTATTGCAATACAGAAACGACAAGTGGCATTAGAATCATCATCATTAATATCTCATAGTGAAAATGGAAACAATGAAGAGAGCAATATCATTAATGATTTTGAAATTACTGGATTCAATAAAATTGAAAAGCCAGTTGTTAAAACACGTGACGAAAGTAAAATGGAAGTTGATAAACGTGAGGAGAAAGATGAAAATAAATCACCTAAAGAGAGTATCGAAAATGACGCTCATACAAAAGAGTCGTCGGCTACTGAAGCCATGGAAACTACGGTAAGTAATAACGAGGGAAATATCAACGTTGAGGAGCCAGCGGCCAATGAAGAAATTGCTGATAGCAAAGATGATAGCAAAGATGATCCCGTTGAATACTAGTTTTCGGTTTGTATCCTCCACTTTATGGTTTACTGCATTATTTCTTTCAAGTTCAATATTTTGATAGATAAATTAGTGAATGGGAATCGCGAATATAATAAAGAATTATTGTAAAAAAAAAAGATCTGTTAGAATTAACAATATATAAATCTTTTTTTAGAATGATCAACTTTGAGATTCTCATTATTGTAGTCAATCATATTCTTTTGAAGTTTATTAATATTGGTAATATTTATACACCCGATATTAAGTTTATGAAGTACATATAATTACTATACAAGTTGCTTATTAAATGACACGATCAATGGATAACGGTCTAATTATTAATTTGATATTTTTTGATATTGTCCAAATTACTTTAAACTTAACGCTAGAAAGCCTTTATAGCATCATCCATAAGTTTATCGAGTTCCTGTGTGAAAAAAAAATTTATTGATTAATACAAATAAAACCTTGATTTAAAAACCCAATAATAAAGAATCAATTAAATGTTGAAGTTAAAATTTCAATCTTACTTGTTCTAATTGATCCAATTCGTTGTTAACATTATCAAAAATGCCCTTAATATCATTTCTGATATCCGTGAGTTTAAGTGTATTTAGTATTTTTTCAGGATCTTCGTGTATTTGCCATCCACTTCTTCTCCTTTCTTTTAATTCTAGCATATTTACTCCGGATCTGACAAGTATTAATAATTCTTGTAACCCAAAGTCATCAGTTAATATCCAATCACTATCTGTAAATGAAGAAGCAGTAGATAATTTTCTAAATAACGAATGATGATTTCCTGGTGTTATTGAATCTATGGTAGTGTTAGTGTTTATGGAATTGTTTGATGCAGAAGAGAATGATCGTTGTCTAGGCTTTTGAGGTACTAGGGAAAGTGACTCTAGAGATTGTGATCTTTCTATTGTTAATGATGGTAAATTTTTAAATCTTGAAGAGTACAATTCAGATACTGAATCGTTGTCTTCTTCATCAAAATCATTACTAAAATCATCGGTAGTGGCGGTAGAACGTGTTGGTGATTGAACAGACCAACTACTTGATAGACTATTAGAACGTTCATTAAGTATTGGTGCATCTTTTTGTGAATGGTTAATAATTGAATTTTGTTGGAATGATTGTTCTCGTGCTTCACGTAAAGTAGTTGCAAGATTTGACGTCGTACCATTACCATATCGATCAACTTGTTGCAATACACGTTCAATTCTTTCCTCAAAAGATTTTATAACATTTCCATTATTGTTATGCGCTTGATTTATCATCTTCACTAAAATGTCTACATCCTGTGTTGTGCTTTTACGAAATTCCTTTTTCTTATTGTTTTGTCTGTCATTGTAAGGATCATTGAGGGATGAGTCACTATGTTCATCTGAAGTTAACGTTTCATCATCATCACCCCAAATATCTTCAATAAGATCACTAATGTCAAATTCTTTTCCTTTTGTTGGAATAAAAGAATATCGAACTTTGTTGCCAAAAATTCGAGAACTTCGAATTGCACCAGTTTTCGTAACAATATCAATACCCTGTGATGTATTTTTACGTGCAGAAAGAATAGATTTTTGCTTTTCACGGCTATATTCTCGTTGCTGTTCGATAAGCTGTTTACGTGTATTTACTATATCATCATTAGTTTTCTGTTCGTCTTGTTTATTCAAATTACGTGAATGTGTTCGACTTTTGTAATCAATATTAGAAACCACAGGCATTGCACGTGCTTGAAGATCCTCAGGTCGCAAAAGTCTTAGAACGAACATTGGTTCGTCTGGTCGATAGTCCAATACCAAAGATGATGATGAGTCTATAGAATCTACTGATATATGATGAAGCTTTGGTGCCGTTGGATAAACCGAAACTACATTTAGTTCGGAGGGAAGGGGTTTTTCTAACAAATATGTATATACAATGTTAGTTTGGTGGTTTTGGTACAATTTTTCCAAAAAAAAACATACCAACAAAGTCGGCAAACATTATAGCTAATGTCGGCTAACTTTATTGGAATTATATCCTTTTTGGAAAATGGTATTGGGAAATTATGGTAAGAGAATGAGGATATTCACCTTCTCCGTCAACAATAACCATTAATTGATATCGTGGTTTTTCATCATTATCCGATAAACTTTTACCATCATCAACAATTCCATCAATAATTTCAAATTTTTCCATAGCTTTTTCTATAACTTGCCTAACAGTTGCAAGTCCAGAAACTACAACAATCTTCTCTTTAGGTTTACCTTCCTCTCTTGAGCGTCGTCTTGCAGCCTTTTCTGCAAGATGTTTAGGAACAGACATAGAAGTTCTTGGTACATGTGGCTTGTTGCTCCTTAAAGGAATGGGTAAATCGTCATTATAAACCAATACCCGTACACGTAATTTTCTTTCTCCTGAAGATCGACTGTTTCTTTTTGAACGTCTATTTAAAAAGAAAGTAATAGCACCTTTTTCATACTGTAATCCTAATTTTTTGATCTCATCGATATCAGATAAACTTGAAGTCGTTGAAGAAATAGATTCAATAGAATTCCTCCTGATCGAAGGTAATGTGACAGGGTTATGAGATGTCAATGAATGAAAGGCTTCAAGTGGGGAATCGTCAGGCATTAAATGAATTTGGTCTATGTAAAATAATAAAAATTAATATTTGTATTAAGGAGTATTAAAAAAATAAAGCAAACAACTATTTTTATTTTATTTTTATTTTTATTTTTTTGAAAATTTAAAATATTACCTCTATCAGCTTCTTTGATCGTTATATAATAATTTTCCCACTCTTCTACATCATCTAATTTGAATCGGTGCAATGCTTGCTTAATGAGTGTAGAGCTGATTGTAGTTGGACTTAATAAAAATAGTTTTGATTCTTCATTTGATGAGATATTTTGACCAGCAAATATTCGAATTACATTGTAAAAAGGAGTAAGAGGGGTCAAAGGAGTAATTGATCTCTCAGATGGAGTATGTTGAACAACTCTTATGGGAGATGGAGAATTTTTTAATTTTATTGATTTAACTGCATCTTGTGCAGGAGCTTGTAAGATCTCTTGTTGAATTGGACCAGAATCACGTTGAATTACTTGAATTGGAGGCTCATTAATAGATACTTGTTGAACTTTTGGATGTTCTCTGTTTGATGCACGTTGTGCTTGGGATTGTTGTGGATTTGAAGATGGTTGAGATTGTCGTTGTTGTAATTGAGGTTGTAACTGAGGTTGTAATTGAGGTTGTAGCTGAGGTTGTAGCTGAGGTTGTAACTGAGATTGATTTTGAGATTGATTTTGGTTTTGAAATTGATTTCGTGATCGAGGGTCGATCTGATGTTGTGGGTTCTGATTTCTTTGTGATTGCTGTTGGCCTTGACTTTGATTTGGTAAAGAACCAACTTGTGGCCGATTTGTTATAGATCCAATCTGTGGAGATGATCGATTTGGTGAGGAACCAAGTTGCGGAGATTGTTGTTGCTGATTTGTCAAGGGGCCAGGACGTTGAACTTTGGAATTATTTTGCGGGGATGGCGCGGAAGAAACTTGTTTTACAGGTTCTTCCTCTTTTTTCTTTGATTTCCTTTTAAAGAGGTTTCTGAATATACCGCCACTCTCTTTCTTTTTCTCTTCTTTCTTCGGTTTTCCAGATTTTTTATCATCTGATACTTCCACATTTTTAATAGGTTCACTTGAAGTTATATTAACTTTTGTAGGCTCACTATTACTACCCGTTTGCTCGAAAGATCCACCAGGTCTTGTCTTCATTTTATTTTCTTCATCTTCTTCATCCGAGAAATCAATGAAATCACTACCTAAAGCTGGAGTCAGTGACATTTTAATGGTTTCATTTTTATTATTTATAACATCTTGTATTTTATGTGCAGATTTATCGTATGTCGAATTATTTTCTAATTGTCCAGTTTGCTTTTTCGTTTGGTATGATTGCGATCGTTGTGATGACTGTCTTATATCATCGCTTTGTTGTGATTGGTGCCTATATTGTTGATTCTTCTCTTGGCTATATTGTTGTTTATTCTCTTGCCTATATTGTTGGCTATTCTCTTGTCTATGCTGCTGATTTATTTCTTGTTCATATTGTTGATCATCCGTTCTTTTAACATTTAATTCAACGATTTCACTTTCTGTTACTTTAACAGAATTATCAGATCCTCTAGATCCCCTAGATCCTCTAGATCCTCTATGATTATCTTGACCCAAATTTGACTGAGAATGATCACTTTCAGGATTTATTACTTGCTTATCAGCATATTTTATTTCTTCCGGTTCATTTACTAATTGTACATCATCGTCTATTTTCTCATGCTGTACGACTGATTGTGTAGTTACTTCAATTTTACCCACATAATGTTCATCATCATCATCTTCTTCTTCTTCATCTTCATAATATTCATCATCGGATGCCTCAGCCACAAAAAATAACGGAGATGCAAAAGTAACGGCCTTTACTTGATCTGTTGGAATTTGTTTAGGAAGCGAGTTATCTGATTCAATAATGCTGTGTGCGGATGTTAACTTTAATCCAGAAGTATTAAAGGGTCGTAATTATTAATTTTTTTTATATGTGTAAGATACAGTATACACATCAGGAAAATTTAAATTCTAATTATAATCAATTAAAATCTGGTGATTTTAAACGATTCTCATCACCAACGCCGATTGATGCGATGAAAAATTTTTATCGACTATAATCGATAAGAATAAAAATTAACCGTATATTAAAAAAATTTAAACCTCGATTTTTAATTTAATCATTTTATCTATGTTGATTATAATCAATTATTAATTGATTTAAATCGATTATCACACCACCAATAATCGCTTGAAATCAATCATTTTATAATCGATTAATTATGACAGATTATAATCAGGTTTAAATTTCCTGATGCACTATGAAGAATTTCACTTACACTAATATTTCGATGTTTATTTAATCTTGCTAGTCTTTCGTATGGTGTCTGCAAAATCACGTGAAGCGAGTTAGATAATGAATAAATAAAGCTTTATAAAGAAATTTTATAACATACTTCAATAGTTTCAGCAGGTATATATCCAATTTCATCACTTGGCAAAACCTTAACTAGCCACCAATAACTATTTGAGTCATCTAACAAACTTAATGAGTCACCTTTCACAACGGTAGCTTGACCTTCGACCGTTGCTTGAAAGGAATGTAAAGCATAAACTAGAGAAAAGTCAATTTCTTCTTCAATAATTGAAGGTGAAGAAGTCAAATAGTCATCATCGTCGATGCCTGAATGGTTATCCACTAATGTTGCATCATCATCATAATCATCGATTTCGTCTTCCGATCCAGCTCCCTTACGGGAGGATTTTGATGTAGTTCTTTGTCCACGTGAAGCAGCAACTGTATCAATAGATAAATTATGACCTCGAACCATGATTAAATGTGTTGTAAAATGAAAGATATAAATATGATTAAAGGTTTAAATATTTCATGAAGTGATAAAAATTTTTTGCACCGAATGTAAAGCGCAAAAACGTACAAATTCTATATATTTTTGTATGATCTAACTTTAAAGTGTTGTTTCAAAAAGAAGATTAATTTATTATGCATATATGCAAAATTAGCTGATTTTATTAATACCTAAATAAAAATATATTAGATAATATCATAATTTACAGAAAAAAACCAGGAAAAATTTCTTAAATGTAAACCCTCAATATAAAGAAAATTTCCAAATCCGACAATCATTTCCCGAATCTACTTTATGCAAAAGAAATTTATCTATTGGTGTTTCAAGGCATTAATTTACGCATAAATGTTTAAATGCTATCATGTACAGATATGTATTAGTATTGGTGGAATAGCGGTAATGCATGAAGCATGGCGTTTCACGCGAAATCTTGTTTTCAAACATGGGTAATGATGATTATTATGCGTAATTAACAGTTTTATTGTTTCAAATGGGTTAAAAGCATTATTATTTTAAACTTTTAATTCGAGGAAAAATATCGATTGCCAATCAGATTCTATTTCTTCACTAGTTTTTCATGATTCATTTTCTCTAATAAATAGCGATAGATTTTCGGGATTTGTGGAATCTTAGAAATAGTAATTTTATTGGTGAAGCTCAATACATTATACTATATATATATATATATATATATATATATATTTATGTAATATCGATATGTGATATATTAATCCTTTTAGCTCAATTATTTGAAATCACTCAATTATGTATATGTTACAGTACAAGTGAGAATTTTTAATGACAAAAAATAAGTTAAGTTTGAGTTTAGGTTTAGATCCCATGTTAAGGTATGTGTTGGTATTGTTACATAACTGATAAGTATCCTACTACAATCGGGCTTGCTTACTTTGTCTCCGCTGTCTCCGCTTTAACTTTCCTATTGCAGTATTTTGATGATTTAATCACCTGAACTACTTTGCGACCAATAAAACCGAGGAAAACTATAATAACCTATAAATAAAAGTATATATATAAAATTTATATTTTTATATCAATTACGTAATATATATAAACTTTATTTTTTTTTGTTCTCAGACTATGTAACTCGTAAGACCAAACTTATATCTGATATGTATATATTATATACGAATAATACGTATATAGGTACGTTGCTACGTAGCGCTAGTAGCACTTATTTTCTTACAATTTGTTATTTAAAATGGTATATTTTAGTGTATGAAACACATTTATATAACATAAAATTAAAGGCTAAAAATTAATTAGCTACGTATTATGGTTAAGTTATTTAAGTTTGGATAAAATACGTACGTATAATTTATACTAAAAATTGTAAAAATACTGTAGTTAGGTCTCAGATATAAAATAAACTTTTAAAATAAACATATGACATGAATAGGTACTAAAATCAAAAAGTTAAATATAATTAAGAATTTGTCGATACAAACGTGGTTTCCTAAAATTATTCAATACATCCATAAATTTGAAAGTCCTTGAGAACCCGACTTATAGAAGATATGTTAACACCTAAGTGTTTGGCAATTTTTTGAAACGATAATTTTTTTCAGCAAAGATGCTTTGAAAGTACAGTTGCCTCTCTCTAATCCGAACCTTAATAAACTCTCTCTTAAAACTCTAGAACATTTGTAAATTTTATTATAAAATTCGGATTGGCATATAATACCTCTTTGAGAACCGAACTTTTTGACCCATTTTACATATAAGAATGGACGGTTCGGAATAGACAGAGTTGACTGTATCATATTTCTGTATCCAATCAGAAACACTGGGGTGTTCGGTAGACTATGTAAATCAAAACTGTGTAGTACGTACGTACCATATAAAAATCAATCTCTCTATAGTCACACCCATGGGATACAAAAAAGCGGGATTATAGAGAAGTGTGCTAATTATAGAGGTCAAATTTATTATATTTATAGTATATATGGGGACCCCCACAGCAAAAGGGTGCATTGGGACAAAAATTTTAATTTTGTAATTTTATAAAAATTGTAAT
>CAJVPU010002336.1:0-10794 GCA_910591775.1 Dentiscutata heterogama | reverse complement strand
ATCGATTATGTGTCTTTATTAGCTAAACCATATAATATTTACATAACATTTTCTTTTTATAGCACCTCTTGAATGTATGCCAGTTATTATTGAGTAATTAGCTACAGTGATTGGCAGTAATAATAATAATAGCTTCTCAAGATTTTCAAAACTACGTAGTTAAAAGATTAATTTTCTAATAGATACAGTTATTTATAAAAAAAATTAACATTATGAGCAGTTTAATTTGATTTAATATTGTATAATACAGTAATCAATGATTTGGCAAAAAGAAAAAGCTGTCCCGAGAGAAGGGGCTGAAGAAAATCGACTCAACTGCTGGTATTGTACAATAAACTAACATTAAAGTTGTTCATGTCGAAGAAACAATTCACTATATAAGGAATTATTGGGTGTGTTTTACGCGTTTAGTGTAAAAATAAATTTTCTTTTTTGTTATAAAGCTTTTTTTTGTTTTCTTTTTACAATTTTTCTTTTTATTTTTTTTTACGAACTTTTATTTGACAAAATTTAAGTATCAAATTGCATAATTAAATTTGTAATATTTGTGTTTAATAAATTTTTACTGAGTTTACCGTTTGCAAAATAACGTACATTATTTTTAAATTCATGATTGACATATGTCGATTTCGAAGCGACATAAAGAAAAATGACGCGAAACATATATAGTGTATATTTAATGTATTATAAAAATCAACTACTTGTAAAATATAATAGCATAATTCCATCAATATTGTTACCAAAATTACTATTGACTAATCATGTGGAATCAGGCGTTTCAGGAACTGAAGTCCGATTAAATTATAGTGAATCAATTTGTAGATTTTTTTCCCGTCATTCAGGTGTTATAGGTCTCACTGTGTTTGGGTTATTTCCATTAAAGCGGGTATTACGATTTCTAAGTTTATAAGCTAAAACAATGATGAAAACAATCAGAATAGCCCCACCGACAATGACACCAACAATAACAGTATTAATGTTCGATCCACTACTAGATCCACTACTCGATCCGCTGCTTGATCCAATACTCGATCCGTTACTCAATTCATTGCTACAGATTGATTTACCAGGTATAAAAGTAGTTACCCATGTTTTGCATTGAATATCTAATAAATAAATGTATGAGTTTATTTCAACTGGCTGTGTTGAATTATTAGTAATATTGCCTATTATTAATATATTATTAATTTAATATTATTTTTAAAGAAAGGTAAATATTAATTATCAATGTTAATAAATATATATAATCACCAAAACCAATGAAAAGATAATTTTGATATAAATTAGCAGTGTGAAATGCTATTGGAGGTGGTTTATCACCAGAAGTAACTAGCTCAGAATATTCGTAAGGTTCTTTTGCGATATTTAACGACACAAAAATTGGGAAGATGGTTGTAAAGTTGTATTGATAATCTAAAGATAAAAACTTGCTAGTATTATATTTATTAAAAGAAAGAAATAAACAAATAGAAGCAGATTGAATGTTCCGTACTTGAATTTCCGCCTATTATAATAATTTCATTATTGTCTGGTGTTAAGGTTGCTGTATGTCCTAATCGAGGTTGAATACGAATTGACTGATTTGCATACTAGAAAATACAATATACATTATCGAGAAAATTCGGTACGAAAATAATTATTGTTAAAAAACCAAATAAAAATAAATACTGTGCCTTATATGACCAAGTCGAAGAAATTGTATCAAATACTGGGATCTATAATACGTTACAAAATTAATATATATACTTGTATATGAATAAAGGAAACTCTAATAAAACTATCCAGATAATTCTAATATTTTGCAAAATAATTTTACCTCATTCATATCTATTAAGTCTGCATCCATTCCAGGTTCAGTTTGAGAGACACCACCAATGTATAGAATCTTACCACTTGGAAGCAATATTGGAGC
This sequence comes from Dentiscutata heterogama, assembly GCA_910591775.1. Classification (NCBI taxonomy): domain Eukaryota; kingdom Fungi; phylum Glomeromycota; class Glomeromycetes; order Diversisporales; family Gigasporaceae; genus Dentiscutata; species Dentiscutata heterogama. Next base: position 8,882 of record CAJVPU010002336.1, on the reverse strand, counting down.
GACATGACTTCGAGGTGAAGGAACATTGGCTGCGTTAATCTTATTCCAGGATAACAATACTGTATCAAATGTATATAAATCATTATAGCAAATGAATGTAGGTGACCCTGTGTCTACTTGAACTCTTCCTCCAAATATATATATTATTCCTTTTTGATTAATAACTGTTGAGGTTGATCTACGTCTAGCTGGCGGTGTTCCTTTTTGGTCCAAAGGATACGACCAAGAATTTCCAAATGGTGGGTAGAAGAAAACGAACTGATCTGTCATGTTGTATGTTTTATTTATTTCTTCTATCATTAATGTTTGATTCGAAGTTATGGTTATATTATTGTCAATTTCATTAAGTCGTGTGAGATTTTGCTGTACACCTCCAATGAGATACACTTTATTTCCACTAGCTTCTCCAAGTACTGCAGTACCTAATAATTATTATATGAAAATGTAAGCGTACATATTTAGTTTAGAATAGTTAAACATTAAATCAAATGGCTAACCTTTCTCATTTCCAAATTTCATTCGTGCAGAAGTATTAGAAAGGTCTATATATGGAGGGCTACTAGTAGAGAATTGTGATGAAAGATTTAAATAAAAAACTTCATCCGATAAGTTATATACTCTTATTGGACTCCTAATTGGATTTGCAGGTGGGATAAGGCGAGAGCCTCCCATAAAAACGATTTGATTTTCAATCGTAACTGCTACATGCCCTGCTCGATCTGGTACAAGACCAACGGTTCTAGAAATCTTAAGTACATATAAATTCATAAAAAAAATAAATTGACTTGATTTTATTTTTTGATTCCTCATTTTAATTTATTGGTTTGTATTAAGACAAAAAAGTGAAAAAGGTAACGAGAAATTATTTATCATGTCTGTGCATAAAGTAGCAATTCTAGAAGAGAAACTTTATGTAAGATTTAACCTGTGTTCTAAATACTTTCCATGAAATGGGCTGAATATGCTGTGTTCATTTTATTCGTGTTCCATATGTGAACGTATATTTCGCCATATACAAACGCGAAAATGGCACAAATTGAAAATTTGTGACATTCTTAATAATCTTATTCTTAATTTAGAAACTTGTGTATTACAAAGTTAAGGCCACGCAAAGTTAATTTATCTTTTTAAAACCTAATTGTGCAATTTTTGTTATATACTTTATTCGATGGAACCAATTTCTAGAATTATCGGATAGGAACGGCAGAAAAAAAATAAAAAAAATTAAGATAAAAAAAGAAATAATAAAAATAAATAAATAAATACTTGTTATTGGTCATGTTATTGATGATAACTGATTATTCACTAGGACACTGTGCTTATGATGTGATCGAAAGACACATCATAACGCGGCGTCTGCTATGAAGAAATCAGCGAATATAATTAACAACATGGCCCAATAACCACATTATTGTACATTTCTAATAGCCTTTTTCTGCATCATATTGAGTCATTTCTAAATGTGACACCCAATTTTGTTCACCTCCGATAGGAAGTGAACAAGGTTTGTGTATCATGTGTTAGAATTGGCCCAATAACATGCATGAAAATGGCTAGATACTCACATAATAAGTGTACTAAATATTTATACATATATCGTATTCCTCCGAAAACAAATACTCTTTGTTGCTATTACTTGAATAGTTAATAGTTTATAATGTTTTTCCAAATCTGATAACCTCTCAATACTGATACAAAATCTATCCACCATGCATATCGGTTTGGGGAGGTCCAACAGTAATAGAAATAAGCAGATTTATATAACGGAAATAGATTTTGTAGACTAATTTTTTATCAGATTTGACAGGTTATCGGTTTTGAAAGGGTGGTTCAACAGTATATAAAAGGTGCTTATTTTCGGGTATACCGGAAGTTCCTTTTTTTAAAAGTGACCTTATATGTAGAGATCACAATGATTATTTATGCAACACTTAAAAAAAAAGGGACCGTGCATATGAATTTATGAGACACCCGGTATATGAATTGTAGGGCGCTTACTTTGGTTCTACTCCAAAATCACGAAAGACAGATTCTCGAAAAGGACACAATTCCGACAAAGTTAGCCAGCATTAGTTATAATGCTGGCTAATTTAGTCAATATTATGTTCTTTCGGGGAAATGGCCTTCGGGATTTTGGGGTAGAACCCTTACTTTCGGGGGATGCTTATTTTCGGAGGAATACGGCATACTTACATATAAAGCCAACAGACCAACCCAATTTTCAAATTAATACAAAACGAAAAATTTTCTAATCCATTACTACAGGAATTTGGAATATGTGACATCGGAATTTTGCATGAAGCAGGACTTCAATTACTGAATTAGAAGTATGCGGTGTAACTGGGTAATCTAATACCCGGATAATACTTATGTATGCAGAAGAAAGGTTGCATTGTATGACAATATATTTGGATACAGTCGATAAATTAATGGTTTTCATATTTTTAAATTAATTCGAACGAAATGAGAAGCGTTACTTGATAGTAAAGATTCACGAACTTGAATAATCTACTCAAATGCCTCAGTTTAATAAATACAGCATACCTTCGTTAAATTAAACCTCGTTGATATCAACCTAAGCCATATGATGAATTTTTACAAATTATTAGATATGTATCAATTTTAATATAATCCCTTTTTTTTATGTTATAAATTTTATAATAAATCATAAGAAAATATAAATTTAAAGAGCTATATTACAAAATTTTATTAATACAACTACTTTTGAGTTTTAAGTAAAAAATGAACCCAATCTTATTCTAAATTGACTTGTGTAAAAAAAAATTTTTTGAAAATTTGTCGATTTCCCTCTTTTCTGTAGCACTTCGCCCATATATAGTTATATTAGTGTTAACAGTTAAGTAAAATGTATACTATATATATATATATATGTATGTTCTAATAAATAAATATATAACGAGTTTTAAGCTAACATGCTCAGGAGCACATAATTAACAGTACATTCATATAAATAGTTTAAAGCAGAGTTTGAAACCAAGTTTAAGTACGTGGTTCGAAGCAATGTTCGAACGGGTTTCAAGGTACAAACTAGCAGGTTTAAGCAGGATAACATCTCTAGTTTAATTGACTTGCATAAGATGCACATGTGGAAAGCATTTTCAATGTGCCAGTATTTTGTAAAAAGTTTATGCAAATGTGCAACCAAAATTTTAGAAATAAGGTGTACAAAATTTATATAATATATTAGAGATATGCGAATGCATGATACTATGGACCTCTCAAAACTTCTATACAGTGGGGATTTCAAAGTTAAAATTCGGGAATCTAATTTACGTTGAAATTGGTGACGTATTTATTTTGAAATAAATAATGCATCAATCCGATCTTATTTTCAATTAGGCTTTGGACACACCTATTTGTATTAATTCTTTTCGCATCTTATAAAATTCTTATTAAATTGAACATATTTGATATTTTTTATTTAATATGCCTAAAATTTCATCCCGAAACTAGGGTGTCCAGGATTATGAACCGATATATTATGCGCATAATCTGCGATTTTTCTTATATGAGATCGCATAATTCACTTTTATGCACTTTCATGCAAAATTTGATTGGTTAAATAAATAGACCGGCTTGTAAATACGATTGTGATCATCTGACTTGTCATGTTTTTTTGAATTTTATTGGCTAATAACGCAAAAATCGCATAATTTGCATAATTTCCTATTTACCGAATGCATAATTTGGCATTTATCGGAGCATAATCCTAGACACTTTACCCGAAACCAACAAATTTAAAGTATTAATGAAATTTTAGAACTACTCATAAATGAATACAATGCCAACTTAAATAAAACTAAAGCCAGCAATCAACTCAAAAAAGAAATTGATAAACTTTTCGAATTAGTGCAAGTAACAAAGTTGGATCGATGCCTTATCTTATGTGAAAAAACAATCAAATCTAATGATTTTTTTTCAAATTCTTTTGCTTAATTATAATGATTATAATTTTAAGCAAATTACCCAGGTGAATAAAGAAACATTCTGGCATATAGAAAATCTTATTCATAATAATCCTGTTTTTTCAACTAAGTCTAAAAATTTACAAAGGTTAATTTGGCAACAATTAGCTATTGCTTTAGAGCGAGTAGGTTGTAATGGAGGTGTTTCTTCAGTTGGAATATTCGCAAGACAATGGGGTTTAGGAATTGGTACTATTGTTAAATATACCAAACATATTATAATAGCTATTAATTTAATTAGAAATAATTATGTTCAATAGCCTAATTCTCTTAAAAGACAACAAAATAGTAATTGAATAGAACAATCATCAGGATTTAAAAGATGTATTGAATATTTAGAAAGTACTGATGTTGTACTTGAATACAAACCTTCAGAGATAGTAAAATATATTATAATAGAAAAAGCATATATTTTAACAGTATAATTAGTTTGCGATAATTTAAGTATATTTGATTGGAATCTTTGGATAGCTGGGCTCAGTTACAGGTTCAACAGCATATAAATCTACACCATTATTTAATAAAGTTGATAAAATTTTTAGTCAAAATAAATATTTATTTACAGATTGTAGTTATTAACTTACTCCAACTACAATAACTCTTTATAAACAACTACAAGCAAGTATTTCTAAAAATACTTTTTTTAATAAAATGCTTGCTAAAGAATGTATTAAAATTGAATATGTAAATGGAATTTGGAAAGAATGATTTGGATATTTAAATAGAATAAGAACTCAAGTTATATCAAAAAAAGATTTAAAATTTGTTTTATATACAATAAAGTCAATAATTATTCTTTATAATTTAGCATTAAATAATAATGATATTTGGAATAAAAATTTAAATGAAATCAATTCAAATTTAGTAAATTCTGATAATTCAATAGATAGTAATTTAAATAAAGAAAAAAAAATATGAAAGTATATACAAAATCTTGTTCTTCAAAAGAATAATTATTATAGATAAATATAATATATTTATTTAAAGTTTTATTATATATTGTATACTAAATATGTATTTAATATAATATTACAAATCCTTAAAAAAATTAAATATTTTTTTAATTTCTGTTAAAAATTTTCTTTGATGTTTAAGTTCTAATAACATATTATTTTATTGATTTTTTTTATTTTTTGTATTTTCTATTTTAGCTTTCTCCTTTTTTATTAAAGATTTTTTTCTATTAATAAGTTTTTTCTAATTCAGGTTTTTTTATTTTAATTATTTTTTTTTCAATAACAATTCATTTTTGTTCAATTTGAAGACTTTGTTATTTAGTATTAAAATAAATATATTATGCAGAAATTTAGTATTTTTATTTTAAATAATAATAATAAATATTAAAATTTTAATGAATTATCTTTAAAAATATATTTCTTTTAATACTATTTGATTCTTTATTATAATAAATTATTTTTTATATAAATAAATTTATTAATTCAAATTATAATATATATTTAATAAATTACCAATTAATAAATCTTCATTATCATTATTATTAAAATCTTCATTATCATTATTATTAAAATTATTATTATTATTATTAAAATCTTCATTATCATTATTATTAAAACTATCATCATTATCATTATTATTAAAACTATCTTTATTATTATTATTTTTAAAACTATTTTTATATAAATCATTGCTATTATCTTTTAAATAAAATTTGTTGTTTATATAAATTATTTAAAATATATAATTTAATAAATTAAAATTATTACTTAATAAATTATTATCAAATTTATTATTTAAATTAATATTATCTAATATAAATAACAATAAAGATTTCTTATTTTGCCTACTATAATCTTTTAAAAATAAATATATTTAAATAAAATATTTATTTAAATAATTCAAAATAGAATTTTTAAATATATAATATTTACCAAATTGTAATTTATTATTTTGTTCCTGAAAATTATTCGATTCTATATATATATAAAATTATAATTAATAATAATAATAGTAATTTAAATTAATTATAAAAATTAAATTTATATTTACCAATCGAAGTTTCACTTATATTATTTTCATTATTTAGTCTGAAATTCTCAAGAAAAAAGGATTAACTATTTTGTATTTTTCTATAAATAGTCTTAATTTAGCTAAAATATAGATATAATTTATCTAATTTAGCTTCTATAGTTGTAATCTCTTTTTTATGATTTTCTTCAGTTAGTTTCTATCCAGATTTATTAGCTAACTTTCAAGTTTTCATATATATCTTTTTATAAATACACCAATAGCTATTTGCTATTTAGTATTTTATTAGCTATTTTTTTTTCCTCTCTCCACTATCCTGAAGATCCTTAGTCACCTTAGGATCTGTCATATCTCTCAAGACCAGAGTTATCATCTAGCAAAGTTCATCAGACAGGTGAATTAGCCTTCTTTATATTACTGAACTAGTAAGATAGCTCATGCTTCATTAAGTCTATCATATAATGTTCCAGGTCCCTGGCCTCGCAGTGTAGAACTTACATTTTCTAGATCTGCAGTTTTCTAATTTCACATGACCCACTAGCAAGATCATTCTGTTTAAGCTAGATTCTCTCAATGTTAATGTCATTTCTTGACAGATTTGCCTTATCTGGTCATTTCTACCTTGTAGTTACACTGGTAGACTGCATTCATAAGTATATATCTTATTCTTGTATTTCAAATCCTCTGATAATTATTTCCAATTGTAGTCCTGGCAAAGCTTTTATTACCCAGTAGAACTCAAACTTGTGATCTTGCGATTGTAACCTAGAAGTGCTAACCACTATGCTATCAACCCAAAGATCTCTTATTAGCTATTTTTATAGAATTTGTTTACAAATGATACCATTTATACAAATCTTGCATTTTTTATTACAGATTTCTCATCAACTAGTGCACCAACTGCTGATTTTCTATCAATAATAGATTGATTTTTTTAGATTTTCTACAAATATGACTATTGCAAGTTTTTATTCTTTGGTGGTTTGTTTAAATATTCTTTTTAAAGACATTATTGAATTATCAATAATTTATTAAAACCCTAATATTTTAAAAGAAATAAAATGCTTTGAAAGTTTGAATAAAAGTTTTTTTTTTTGCAAAGTAATATACAATATTGTATACAACAATATTTGTAACAATAATATAGTAATATTTGTAATAATTATAATGTAATAATAACTACACTGATTACAATGTAGAAAAACCAACTCAACTATTTGTTAAAAATATCTGTAGAGCATATATGATAGCACTATAGTCATCACAAAAGCACAACACCAAATAGAAAAACTATGCCCAAACAATTAACTGGAGCTCTACCTAGCTTTACTTAAACAACAATCAAAAAACTATGTCTAATATCACATTATCTAAACTTAACTAAATAAAGGCATTTAGAATTAAATACCTGCTTAATAGCCTGCCAACACACTTCACTTTTACCATATCACCCCAACAATATGTCAGACTAGTATTTACTTCACCTGCAGTATGACAGGCTTTACCTAATCACTAGATAAGCTGCCAGAGTATCCTAGATCTTTTACAAATTATAAATGCCTCTTTTACCAAAATAGCTAGCAAATATATTAACAAATTAACCTTATCTAACAACAGAGCTATAATAAATCTCATTAAGTCTTACCTATCCTTTAACTACCTATCCACTCTCCCTCTATATACACATCAGCTACCTGCTACTCTCAAGGGCCTTATCTTTGCACAACTACTTGAGTCTCTTCAGCCATTAGACCTATGATGCAATGAGACAGCTGACATCATGATACAAACATTACTCCTGGTATACACAAAAATTTATAACCAAATCTGTAAACCATATTGTGACAAATTTGTAAAACAGAAGAAACAAAACAATATACCATCTCTAAATAGTGCTATACCAATAGGTTCACAAGCTCACAACCACACCAAGCAATACAAAGAAGGTTTAGCCACAACTGCCCCTGTGGTATAGCTAACCAATAGCATGAAGACAATGGTACATGCTCTTCAAAAAGACTAGCTCAGCTAAAATTCAACCAGTGGTCCACAGCGTGGATCCAATTTAGCATACATACAAACCAAATACTAACTAATAAAATCTAGGTGAGTCTTGACCACTCTAGTAGGTTTAGGTCGCAGATAACTAATTTAGCCATAGCTGAGTTTTTAGTCTGAGCTCTTATTCTTGCATATAGTTTAGTTATTATACAAACTAAGTTGTTACTATATAATTACTTGTATAAGCTACCCAATAAAGATATGAGCAATGCCTTACCTTAACACCAAAAAAATAATAATAATAATAACTACACTGATTTTAAAAATTTTCTGATTTCATGAAATAGAAATCTCCAGATACTCCCATTTCACTTTCCAATTTCAAAATTATGAAGCCCAAATAAGACTTTTCAAATTCCTATTTGTTTTCATATATATAACTTTTTTTTTAACTTTGAAACCCCCTAGTGAACAGATGTTGTATTAAGGTTATTGGGTTTGAAAATATAAACTATTAGATTTATATAGTGAAAAAAAACTGGTAGATTAATTTTATTGAATTTCACAGGCTACTGATTTTGATAGGAACAAATGTCTATAAACTGATTGTTAATGAAATGACATAATTAAAATTACATAATAAGGCTATACAAATTTAATGTTTCAGTTTTTACAACCTGGCCAGGTCAAAACCTACAAATTTTTTAAAAAAATTTTAAGTACATTTACTATCTGGGTGAGTTTTTTAAAAAAATTTATAAAAATTTTATATGTTTTTTATATATAAAATTTTTTGAAAATAAAATTAAAAGCCGGGTCACTTTTAAAAATTTTATATTATGAAAACCGAATTATTAAGTTTGTATAGCCTAACTTCTATGTGCATTTTTAAATTTTAGGCAACTTGCA
>CAJVPU010002335.1:0-10800 GCA_910591775.1 Dentiscutata heterogama | reverse complement strand
ATAGTCTCTATGTAATTACTTATATAAATTATCTAATAAAGATATGAGCAAGGCCTCACCTTAAAACCAAAAAAAAACAATATTCAAGCTTCTTTATTATAAAAAGTATAGTATTCTATTGTATATATTATATAAAATTTGAATAGAAGTATAAATAAGATAATTTGTTTTTAGATTTTTTTGCAGAGTTGTTTTTTCTTATAAGTAGAAATATAGATTTGTAGTTGTGAAATTAGTTAGTTTTTAAAATATAGATTTAGTCTAATAATATAGTCTTTATAGTTATAAATATATACTATATATTGACAATTTGGTAGTAGATAAAAATATTAATATTAGCTTGGCATAGCTATATAAAGAAACTCTAGAAGCTATTATAGTTTGAGTTTTAGTTTTTAAACAAGTTTTTTTTTAAAAGAGAGATGTGTTTTTGAAAGATTTAAAATATCAAAAGAGTTATTATTAAATATATTAAAAATAAAAGTTTTTTGTTTAATTAACAAAAACTATTAATATTTAAGAAACAATTTTAATAAAAATAGATAAGTATTTTGGTTAAAGAGAGAAAAAAAGAGTTGATATTGAAGTAGAAGGTTGGTTTAAAGAGAGTTTGTAAACTTGTAGAAATAATATATTTGTAGGCAATAAGTAATTAAATTTGAAAAGGATATTTTGAAAGTTAATAAAATTTTTAAAAAGAATTAGAGAGTAATTAGATAATAAAGAGGTTTTATATAATAGATATATATATACTTCTTCAGAATTGTATTTATTTTTTGTTTAAACAGAGATTTTAATATATTGTTCAGAAAAGAATACTTAATAGTTTGATTTAATAAACTATATAAAGAAAACAAGTATTTGAAAGAAGATAGAAGTTGAAGTTTGTAATAAAATAAGAATTTGTTATAATATGTAGTAGGATTATAAAGATCAAATAAGCTAAAGAAAGAGAGATTGTTAAGTTTGCCTAATATAGTATTTATAATTAAAGATATATTGTTATTATCTAAATCTAATTTTAAATTCTAAAAAAAAAATGCTTAATTTTGGAAATTTTAATTAAAAATTCAAAATTAAATATCTTTTTTTTAAAAATTTAAAATTATAAAATAAAAGTATATTATAATAATATATTTATTCATAAAACAAGTTTACTTAGACTATAAAAATAGTATTAATTAGTAAATATTTAAAAAATATAATATTTTTCATAATTTTATTAATAAAATTATACAAAATATTATTGATTTTAAATTTCTACTATGTAAATCTCTCTTTAATTTCCAATAAACATTAGAGAGAAGAGTCTTGTAATTAAAATAGTAGTTAAATCATTAAAATTAGCTTGATAGATTGTAATATATATATAAGTTTTTTTGTTTTAATAGCTATTTGTTTTTTCTTTATATATTAATATAAAAAAAAAAATATATAGTCTCAAAAACTAAAATACTTATATCTCACAATCTACTAAACTGATTTTAATATTTTAACTACCATTCTGATTACAAAACACTCTTCTACAACTTTTTTAAAAGTTGAAAATAGAGTTACTTAATAAAGAAAAGGATTTTTTTAAAAAAACTTCAAATTTGAAAATTCTAAAAACAATAAAAAAAAATTTTACTATATTTTGTTATTAAACCACTATTGAATCTAAACATATTTATGAACTTTGAACTAAACCTGAACTAAATATGAACCTGACTTAAAAGTTTAATACTAAATATAAACTTACTTAAAAGTTTAATATTAAATATAATTAAACTAAACCTAAATCTGAATTTAACTAATATTTAGTTTAGTTCAGGTTTATAGAAATACTGAATATAGTAATATTGCAAAATAGAAAGAAGAACAAAATATGAAAAAGAAAAATAAAAGTGAAAAAAGAGAAAAAAAAATAAAGTTAAAAAAGAATATATTATCTAATTCTAAAAACAAAAATAATAATAATAATAAAAAAATAAAGCTTTAGCAAAAAAAAAAAAAAGATACAAAAAACATGGAATAATGCTATTTTAAATTAGATACAAAAGAATATAAATCTTTTTTAGACAAGCTTGTAAAAAAGTTTTTTTAATTTATTTATAAGTTAGTATAATAGATTGTATTTGGATATTTATATAAATAATTGAATAAAGTTAGACTTTTAATTAGTTTTAAAAATAAATATATATAAATTAAATATACTATAAACTAAGAAGTTAAGCTATAGCAAAACTTATTAAAAAATATAAAAAAAAATTAATTTAAATAATAAGTAATATATATTAATAATAAATATAAATTAGTAATATAATAATACTATATTAAAAGTAATTAAAATAATAATATAATTTGTATAACCAGAGTACTGCTATCTTTTGCAGAGTCATGAGAGCCAGGTATATGGTGAGCACCCTTGTAAAAGACAAATCTAAGGCGTCACTTCCAATATCTTTAGACTTCTATAACTCTTCAACCTGCTTTAACAAATTCTCTAAATATCACCAACTTTCACTTCTCCTATCTTTTTAAACAATTAATTCTTTTTTTCTTTATTTTATTAAATACAGTTTTTGAAACAATTTACAAAATAAACTTATAATCTTTATCAAAGCTAACTATAGTGAAGCTCATATCTATACCTACTAGAACTCTGTTCTCTCTTTGGCCACCTAATTATACTCACCAAAGTGCTATTTTTGCAAACCTTACACTTTTTTAAAATCTTATACACAATATTCTTCTTTATCTACACCCACCAAACCTCCTACTAATTCACCTAATACTTTCTACTCTTTTCTAAATCTTTCTATATACACTCATAATATCCAAGACTTCAATCAAAACTTCAAACAACAAATATAAAAATACTACTGCTTATTTAACAATTTAAACATTAGCTGCCTTACAGAAATCAAACTAGCTAGTAACAACTTTACTTTTAAACATCTTATAACCTCTCACTATACTTATTTCTAGTTCTGTACAAAAAACTCTAAAGCTAGTACTATGATTATAATATGTAACTCTTTAATATCTTATATATACAATATAGCTACTTTTCTAAGCTATGCTATTTTTATTAATCTGTTCTTCAAACATGACTTCAAATTCTGTATTATTTTAACTTAACTTTTCTGTAATGATGCCTCTATTAGACTCCAAGCTTAAAATACTATTATCTAATAGATACAAAATACTTGGTTTAACTATAAAATCCCAAAAGACATATTCTCGAAAGGATCTAATCCTGACAAAGTTAGCCGGCATTAGTTATAATGCTAGCCAAATTAGTTGATATTATGTTCTTTCAGGAAAATGGCTTTCAGAATTTTATGATAAAACCAAAACACTTATACTCTTAACTTGCTCTTTAGTATACTTGGTGACTTTAATATCTTAGCTAACAATATTCACTCTATATCTATTAAATACAAACTTTTTTAATTTCTTTTCTATAACAATATGTACAATCTTGCCTCACATACTTCCTCTTCCTCTTCTACCTGGCAAAATACTAGATTTTGTAATAAAATTGATTTCATCTGGGCCTACTACACTATTCTAACTTACTTTACTTCTTTTAATATCAAGGATACAAATAATAGTTCTCTTAGTGATCACAAAATTCTCATTGCTTACTAGTTTTTTCCTTATTCTCTACATAGCTAATACAGATACAAAACCTAAACATGTATAAGAGTCTTCAACTATAAAATAATAAATAATTCCAAATAGGATAACTTTACTAACCAAATTAATACCAATTTTCTTTTCTAACACACTCTTTTCTTAACAGATACTACAGAATTTCTAGAGACTACTTAGTACAAATTTCATACTAGTACTATTATAGCAGCTTTACAACACATTTTTAACAAAAAATTTACAAACCAAAACTTTCAACATATATTTTCCTTCAAAGCCACCTATTTATATTCTAATCTCAAAAAACTTAGCAATATTATCAGATATACAAAACAAGCACTTAAGTATTTGCTTTGTATTTCTTTTTATCTTAATTCTCTTATTACTTTACTTAACCAATTAGCCAACTTAAATATTTCTCCTTTATCATTTTTATATCAACTTCTTACTACTTGGATTACTAATACTAACACAGAGTGAAAAAAAACTTTTCTATCCCAAAACTTGAAAAATATTAAAGAAATTAGATAACAAATATTAAACTCTATTAATAAAAAATGCTCTAAACTTAAACTTACTACACTTTAATAATAAATAACATCCTTAATCAATATAAAAACTCTGTCAAATTCAATAACATATAGCTTAACAATAATATTATTACTAATTCCTCTACTATCAAATTCTATATTTAACAACACGTTAATAATTAAACCACTCCTCATTATATTAACTTTAACTTATTTAATTCTCAATAGCAATCTAAATATAATCCTAAAGCCAATATCAACCCTATCTGGTACTCTAACATTCTCTTGGTCTTTACCAAAAAAAAAATTACCTCAACTATTAGCCAACTTTCTAACAATAAAGCTTGCAGCTTATTAGGTATAAGCTATGAAATGTTTAAATACACAGGCTCTAACTTTATTACTTCAATAACTACACTCTTTAACTGTTGTCTCTTTTTCCAAACTATACTCAAACAATGAAGAAAAGGCTATATTTTTTCTATTTTCAAAAAACATATTTTTGATAGCAACTTTTCCAACACCAAACCTATCAGTTTAATTGAATATATCAAAAAGTTATATACTAAACTTCCTACTAACTATCATAATCCTACCTTTTTTTAATATAATATCTTGTTACCTTTTAACTTTGTTGCACTTTCTAGAAATTTAACCTCTATCTCTATTCATATTCTTAACAATATTATTGAAGATGCCAACTATAATTCTAATTAACTTTGGCTTCTTTTTCAAGGCATAAGCAAGATTTATGATTTTATTAACTTTGAACTCTTTTAAAAATCACTATATTATATTCAAATATCTTAGCAACTTATTAATATCCTAATCAATCTATTATTTAACTATATTAGTCATGTTATTACTAATTTTGGGCTTATCAACTTTTACTTTATTAAAAATAGCATTAATCAAGGAAAAACAATTACACCTTTTTTTTGAAGAATTTACTATAATTTTCTTATTTTATATATCTCTTCACATTTTTTAGATTATATACTTTTTACTTTCTGGCAAAATAGTCTTATCAACCCTTTATCCAACTACCTCAGCATCTTTATTTCTGTTCTTAACTATATAGATAATATTTTATAGATTGCCAAATCCAAATTACAATTAAAAAAAATTACCAATATTGCTTCTTTATTCTACTTAATAGCTAATATTCAAGTCAATCCTACCTAGTGCTCAGCACAATCAAACAAAAATTTGATAGTTAAATACTTGTTAATACTTATGTTTAAATCAGATATTAAATAATTGCAGATTAACCAAAACTAAATATATACTATTAGTTAATCTGCAATCATTTGATATCTAACTTAATTACAAGTATTAACAAGTATTTGACTGTCAAATTTTTGTTTGATTGTGCCAAACACTAATTCTACTAAATCTATATATTTATCACCAAACAAAGCTCTGCCAATATTATATTCCTTAACTTTACTCTTTAATCTATTTTACCTTATCAACCCTTTAAATTTTTGGTCTGCTAATTTACTTTTAATAACAAACAAACTTCACAAATTAAACTTATCGAAGATAAAGCTATTTAACTTGCCAACATTGCTAATACCAAAAATATAACTAACAAACAAATAATCTATATTATTAATATTATTATTATTCCAACTATTGAATATCAACTTTATAATATTGTAATCTCTCTATTTATATGTAACAAAATTCTTGGCACCTTACTATAGCTAAGTACAAAGTATACTTTTTCTATTCCACTCCCAATAGTACTTTTCTAAATTATAATCTTTACAATATCTATAATATTTGGAATATTCAACTCTAACACCATATTAGTAATTTTTTAAACCATATTAATAATTTTTTTACTTTTGGTACTACTACTTATATCTGTCTTTAACAACTCCAAAACAACTTTTAGTCTACTACTAACCTTCTTTAACACCTCTACTCTATTGTTGATAGCTCTAACAAGCACTCTACTACATTTAAAATTATACAACTTCTAAACTATATTCAAGTCTCTATATATGTATTTCCCAATTTATCTTGACCTAAAACTATAAATAATAGTAATATTTCTCTTAAAATATTCTGATAAACTACTTCAAATACAACACTTTCAAACAACAACTTTACTACAAAAATATTTTATATCTTGAACAACTCTGCTTATCTAACAACAATACCTTTTTAGACTAGCTACACTTATCTTTCAAACTTTTATATATTCTAACAAGGAAAAAACTATTCTGGTTTTCTTATTTAGAAGATACTATTCTTAAAAACAATTATTATCGCACTATTTTACCTTACTCTTAATCTACTAGTATTAACCAATTTGTTTATCAAAACAACCTTTTTTTCAAATTCCATAAATCATAGATTTTAATTTTTTACAATGAAAATATTATTATTAGCCAAATTTGCAAAACTTTTACTTATAATAATACTATATCTTTAACATACTGGCAAAATAATAATAAACTTCTGTTCTTTATTGTTATCTTCTACTCTCTATTTTCTATACTTCTTGCCAAGATTGCAATCTTAACTCAAACCACATATCTGGCTGCTATACTTTAGAAATATAGTCTAACCTTGTAATAGTCATTCTTAATATAGTCACAACAATCATGCTATTTTTTTGGTTTAGCTATTATAATATATATAAAATTTAACCTTTATTTAGGTACAACTTTTTATAATCACCAAAATTTTGTTTTTCAATCTGGTAATTATAATAAGGCTAGACTGTATTTGCTATTCTTTCTACTTATTTCTTAAGAAAAAAAAAAGCTAACAAACAACTTAATTTTAATGCCAATTATATTAACCTTATATACTCTACCAAAATCAAACATTAACTAATTTATCCCCATCACCTACTATTAATATTAATATAACTAACTTACCCATTCTTGCTATTTTTTATAACAGTAATATCTCCTCAAAATTAACTAAGATTTTATTATCTAATTTATCTCAACACCAATTTACCTTCTATACTAATAGCTCTATTAAACAACTTGGCACCAAATAATATTCAATAGATATTGGCTAAATTCAAGTTTATCATGATCAAGTTATTCAAAGCTTTTTTGCTCAAATTCTTAACTGGTCTTCTTTATACAAAGCAAAACTATTAGCAATACTTTTAGCTATCTCTACACTTTCTTATAATAGAGATCTTTACCAACTCACAATTTGTTATCTCTAAATACAACAAACTTTAGACCTTATTATCTTATTCACTAAAACAATTTAAATTTAATACCTAGTCTATTTGGTATACACTTCTCAATATCTTGAAAGCCTTCAATATTTAACTCTTATTCTACAAAGTTCAAGCTTATTCTGATAACCTCTTTAATAATCTTGCAAACTTACTTGCAAATAACTATTTTACTTTACCAATTCTTCACTTCAACTATACTAATCTTTACAACCTATTCTCAATTCTACAATGGAACAAAAGCTTCATTAAAAGCCCTACTAGACAATTCATTAAATCAATTCAAAAAGTCCAAAATATTACTTATAGTTCTTACAACATCATGCTTATAAATAGTTTTACTTTTTTTATCTAATTAACTAAAAAGCCTCTTGGCTATATTTTAACAACAACCAAAAAGTATTACATAATCTTACTAACTCTAAATTAAACCATCTAAAATTTTTTAAAATCCTTAATATTCTTCTAATACATGTATATTTTTACTCTATCTATCTTTCTATATTTATATCCTCTAATTGTTTTTTATACAACTATCCTAATATTCCCTCCTACTAGTACTCCTGCTTTAACAATATACTCTTAACCCAAACTATTAACACCTTAATCTATAATATTATCTCTAATCTAATTTTAACCTTTTGACATATTAACTAAATAACCTAATATATACTATCACCTTATATCCCTCTTTTAACTTCTCTTTATCACAATTATATCTCTGTACTCTTAATTCTATACTTAAAGGTCTTATACCTACTGCTTTAGTTTAATTACTAGACCTTTTTAAAATTTCTTATTTACAAGTCTCTCAACTTATCATCAAAATACTTCTAAAAATTTCAGGCCAACTTTATAATAATACTTAGATCTCCTACTGCTCTAACTTTTCTTACTAAAAAAAAGCTTATCAAATCTCATTATAAATTAATACTATATTTTAGTCCTTCTTACTTCCTAAAAACCACAGAAACAGAATTATCTATATATACAATTGTCTCTGTGGCTTTGCTGACCAGCTATATTCTAACTCTAATATATACTCTCTATTAGAACAAGCTTTTCTTAAATACAATATTTGGTTTACTATATAAATTAAATATAGTATATCTATTAATTACATTTTAACTATTCAAATCTAGGAGAGTTTTGACTACTCTAGTAGGTTTAGATTATGAATAAATCAGTCTGAGTTTCTATTCTTGTATATAATTTATATTTATTTGTTTGTATACAAATTAAGTTTTTATATAGTCTCTAAGTAATTACTTATATAAATTATTTAATAAAGATATAGTGAGGTTTTATTTTAAAACTAAAAAAAAAAATAATAATATAATTTGCAAAATAAAAATTTAAAAAAGAATTAAAAAGCTATATTTAAAACTAAAAAACAATATATTAATTTATTGTTATTTTTGTTTATAATTTAAATACAAATAACAAGTATAATTATTACTAATGTTAAATATATTTAAAATTAAAAGATAAGTTAAAAAAATTTTTTATATAATATAATATAAATTAGATTATACAAATTTAATTACTTGGTTTTTATAATATCTAATTTAAAAATAAACCTGGCTAGTTAGCTTTT
This sequence comes from Dentiscutata heterogama, assembly GCA_910591775.1. Taxonomy (NCBI): domain Eukaryota; kingdom Fungi; phylum Glomeromycota; class Glomeromycetes; order Diversisporales; family Gigasporaceae; genus Dentiscutata; species Dentiscutata heterogama. Next base: position 1,817 of record CAJVPU010002335.1, on the reverse strand, counting down.
TTTTTAAATTTCATATATAAAATTGTTTTTAACTACAATGCAGGATATCTTAATTAGCAATTAAAACTAACAATTTTTTAAAATTTTATAAAAAAATAAAAAATATAATTAAAAGATATTTTTTTTTCTATAAAAATATACAAACAATCAAGCAGAACAAAACTATAGGTTATTTTTTAATTTAGCAAAATTTAATAATATTATTTCCTTTTAAAGTTACTAATAAATTGAAAATTTGACTATATATATATAAAAAAACATAATAAAATTTTAAAAATATAATAAAATTTTAAAAAACATAATAAAATTTTAAGATATTAGCTAATTAAAATCTAGTATTTTATCTCAAATTTGGCCACCTTTAAAAAAACTTGTTGGTTTAAGGATTCCTGTACTGTATTTTAACAGAGATAATATAGTCACTTTTAGTAAAATTTGAAGTTAGAATACAGTTTTGAAAATTATTTTTTTTAATATAATATAATATATATTAGATATAAGGTTTTAATTTTAGTTTTTATGAGATTTTTGGGGTTTTAAATATTTTTATTTAAAGTATCAAATCTAGTTTATTTAGTATATTTTTGAAATATAGCACCTCTAGTAATATAACTAGAGAGGCAAATTGCAATAGTTTATAAAATTTTATAAAATTTATATAAAATTTTTTTTTAAAATCTATCCAGTTATTAAAATATATAAAAAAATTTTTTTAAAAGTTTTCAAATTTTGATCTAGCCAGGTTATGAAAACTAATTAATTAATTTTATATAGCCTTAAATATACACTTTTACTAAAATATATTTATGATATTTTATTATTTAGATTTCTATTTCTCAAAAATATACTAAATAAACAGGATTAGATATTTTAAGTAAAAATATTTAAAATCTTCAAAAGCATTATAAAAATTAAGATTAAGCTTTATATTAGCTTTATATTATATCATATAAAAAAAATAATTCTTAATACCCAAGCTCTAACTCTAAATTTTATTAAATAGAATTATATATAATACTAAAACATTATAGAAGCATTTTATAATAATTGTTAAATATAATAATATGATTTTTTTTATAAAATTTTTAAAAATTCTACTATTTTTATTTAAAATATCTAATTCTACTATATTTACTTAGTATATTTTTAAAATATAAGCACTTTAATAATAATTACTATATACTTGTTATAATTATAAAATTCTTATTTTAAATTTTATAATAAATCAAAAAAAAATTTAATATCAAATTATATAAAGCTTTTATATATTTATATAACACAACTCTTTTCAACAATCACTTGTATCAAAAAATTTCAAAAAAATCTATTATTAAAAAAATACAAGTGCATATAGTAGTGTTATTATAAATTAAAGAAAAACTATAAGATAGCAACTATTATTTAGAGGTAGTTCTTATATGCTATCTGCTAATAGTCTTAGAGTTTATTTCTTACTGCAAGTGCAGTGTCTGTTGTTTAGAAATAGTTTTAAAGTTCTAAAATTCAGTTCAAGTTCAATTACGTTCAGTTCAGTTTAATTGAACCTAAACTGAACTTGAACTAAACTCTAATTTTTTATTAAATTTAAACTTGAACTAAACTTGAACTGAACTTGAACTGAAGTTAAACACAACAAAAGTTCAGTTCAATGTTCAGTTCAGAGTTCATGAACATGTTCAGTTCAGTTTTGATTCAAAATATATATATTTATTTTAGAGTGCTGAACAAGTTACTTAGAGCATAAAGTTAGAATTAATTAGTAAAATTTTGAGAATAATAATATTTTATATAATTTTATTAATAAAAATATTAAAAAG
>CAJVPU010002334.1:0-10801 GCA_910591775.1 Dentiscutata heterogama | reverse complement strand
TAAGTTTTTATTAAAAAAATTAAACTTTTTAATAAAAACACAGGCAAATTTGCCTGTGTTACAATTTAAGGGATAGCAATTTTCCAGGCAAATTTGCCTGGAATTGTTTACAGTTTAAGGGATAGGGTTGTTGATTATTGAAAGCTTAGGGGATGCTGAAGTATTCTTATAAGTTGAAGCAAGATCATCATCAGAGACATATAGTGCCTCCAAATACTTTTCGAGGTACAATATAAAATCTGCATATTTGTTGGGGTCTATTGCAACCCTACTTGCAATTTCTCCTAATAGTCAATAAATATGCATAAACTGAATTCGAGAGTTACCTTTACCAAATAATTTATGTGATATTAAAATTCCTGGGGTTTGTGATTGTGATTGACTATAGAAATTAACATAATCCTTTACAAGTTCTAACTTGAGCTGGTCTTTCTGCCAATGTTTTGAAAAGTGCACAAGATCAAGATAAGCAAAAGATAGATAAACAGCAGCTACAAGAGAATGATGACAAACTATTCTGGCAAATTCAAGATTATAGCAGCTACAAGAAAGTACATAACTATCATAGTAGACCAAATGTATAATGTTAGGCCTTTTATAATGTGATAATTTGAAACAACGCACTTCTTTATTATTTGTTGTTTTCTTGTATGCATATGTGTCCTTTGTGTTCTATTTAGACTCAAATTTTTTCTAAGCATACCATGTCAAACAACTTGCGGCTTGATTTTTGATAAGGTTTGGAAAAGTTAAGAGAATAGGATAAACAAGCTTTTTATAGGCAAAAATATGCTCAGCCTCTTTACAGAGATCGAGTGCATATTCAAAGGCTTCTAAAAATTCTATAAGCCTCGTTTTACAATTAACGAAATCTTTTAACAGGCTGTTTATTGATTCTTCTCTTTGTGTAGACAGCATGTTGATGAAAAAACAATCCTTTAAATATGCTAGGGCCCACCATTCATGCCACCGACTAAGAACCTCCAAGTACGACTTTGCCTTGGCATAGTTATTATTTTTCATTATACAATTTTACAAGTCCTTAAACTCGGTTTGATTAATATAATAGTTTAAGCATTTTATAAGTTCTGTGTGAAACATGTTAAATTTTTTTCCAAGTTTAGAGGTCATATTTAATCTTATATTCTTTAACATATGCCAGATGCAAAGACCATGCTTAGTGCCATGTTTATTAGTAAGTACAAAGTGAATAGCATTAGATATAGCCAGATCATTGTCTGTAAGAATAGTGTTGGGTGTGGTGCCAAAAATACGAATAAAGAATTTGAAGAGCTATACAAAACTTGAGAACGTTTCGTTCTGAAGCAATATACTAGCAGCACAGTAAAGAGACCATTATTTGTGATACCTGTGAACATGTTAAAAGGCATTAAGAAATAATTGCTCTTATATGTGTTATCGTAAACAATTGTGTCATGAAAATGTATATATTGCTGCTTTTGTGATACATATACCCAAAGTACAATCATCGGCAAAAGTAACGCCCGATTTTGATCTCGTGATCGATGATCATATAAATACGTAATGTTTACCCCTTATAGCAATTTGTGGGGAAAATCTTTTTTTTTTTTATTTTGACTTCCTACGAAATACCTGCAAAAAAAAAAAAGTTAATATAAGCATAACTGGCACTTTAATAACGGACGAAGAAAAAGGAAAAATCCTAGCTTATATTGAATATATGAGCACCCAGAAGGTTGCTCGGGAAATGGGGCGTGACCCCACCACAATCTGAAGGTTTCTCGCCAAGTACCAGAGAACCAAGGAAATAGCTAATTTGCCAAGGTCTGGAAGACCCCGTGCCCTCAAACAACGAAAAAAAAATGCTCTAGTGAAAGTGGCCCTGAAAACAAGACGCAAGCCTTTGCGTGTCCTAGTCAACGATTTAAAGCTTGAGTGCAGTTTGAGAACTGCTTCTCGAGCTCTTCGAAGCTTTGGTGTTCGGTTTTGTGTAGCAGCAAGGAAGCCATTCCTTATGGACAAAAACATAAAGGAAAGGTTTGAATGGTATCAAAAATACCTACCATATAGCACCTATGATTGGTGGCACATAATATTTTCTGATGAAACGTCTGTTGAAATTGGTAAACAATCATGCCAAATTAGAGTGTGGCACCTTGAAGGTGAAAGGTATAAAAATGAGTGCTTAACCCTGAGTTTTAAGAGTGGTAGACATTCAGTAATGGTGTGGGGTTGTTTTATTAGCGAGATCAAGAGTCCCCTTGTTTTTTTTGATGAGTATAAACGACCAAAACAAAAAATCAATAAAAAAATATATACTAAAGTCCTGAAAGACCATTTAGTATCATTTTATAAAAGAGCCAAAGCATCTCGTTCGTTAGTAGGTGCAAAAATTATGTTTCAACAAGATAATGTACCGATACATAAAGTAGCCGATTGGCTTAAAGAAAAAAAATCCTTAAATTGAACTGGCCTGCAAGATCTCCTGACCTCAATTTGATTGAAAACGTTTGGAAGGTATTGACGGATAATATTCAGAGCCAACAAGATTTTCCAAGAGAAGTAGACGACCTCAAAATCGCCCTAATCGAAGAGTGGTCGAAATTAGAGAAGTCGGTTTTTTTGGAGTTTGTAGACTCAGTTCCAACAAGAATTGAAGCAGTATTTGATACAAAGGGTGGGCATTGCAAATATTGATCAGGCAAAAAAAAAAATTTTTTTATGTATATACTATAAACATGAAAAAAATCATGCATTTTTTTTAAATTCGTTTAATAAAAAAATCAGGCGTTACTTTTGCCGATGACTGTACATATACATATATATATACATTTGTACCTTAACAGTTAATAACTATGTAGCATCTAAACAAAATATGTAATATGTATTTAAACATAGTTCTAGATAATTGAAATAACAATTTCACTATTTAACATCTTCACACTATATTACACATTAATAAATCAATTTAAAATGCTACAAATATATCAAACAATAACAAGCAAATATTACTCCTATCCTTAACTTTTTAATAAAGACAAAAGCATGCATTTCACATAAGCAATACAAAAGCACAATCGATATATACATGCATTTCACATAAGCTATTAACATTAGTATATACAAAAGCACAATCAATATACAAAAGCACAATCGATATACAAAAGAATAATTAATATACAAAAGCATATTTGATTTACAATCAATAAACAATCTATATATGCAATGCATACAGTAATCACATCCTTATCCTCCAATCCCATATACTTACTCTTTCTCTTTATTTGAGCAAGTTGCAATATTATAGCCCAGTTGCTTAAAGAATTTACAAGTGTATTGCCTGTGTTTCTTACTACCTTTCTCTTGTGTAGTTGTTATGATGTCTTTATCATAACTTGCTGACTTTGGCCTTCCTCTAGTGACTACCTTTCAGAGATTCGCAATTGATATCACATTACTTTCTACATTTTCAGTAGTGTCTTGGTCTGTTGTAACTTCTTCAACTAATTCATCTTCACTAGCACAAATCTTTTTTAGATAGAATTCAATTAAGCTAATAAATTTATGATCACAATGCAATATACACTTATTTATAGCAGTATGAGCAAGATCCAAATTTTTCCATAAAAAAGAACTTCATAAACAAACTCTTCATTCATAGTGTCCCCAGTTTCATTATCAATAATAGTTGTAACCACGTAAATTGACACTCATTACTTTCTTGAATGATATTTACATCATCAGCTAATTCATTAAATCGTTCACCAGAATATGAATATTCTTTTGCTACATCTAGTTGTTTGTCTCTTGGGATCCATCGTGCCACTATTAACATTAAACTAAACCATGCCTTCTCCGTAACATTCAAGAAATAATAAAAATGATAACAAACATGATCTTTTCTTTGTTGCAAAAGACAAGTACAACCATATAAACTATCTGCAAGAAGAAAGATGAAGTGATTAATCCTATAACTTGTGACTCTCGACACTTTCCAGATCTCCTCAATTGTATTCCATTCTAAATGATCAAAAAGATACTTAGCAGACAGATAAACTATATCGAACTCAATATCTATATCTTTGCTTTAAGAAGTTTCATAAACAGTAAGTAATTCTACTTCCTCAATTGTGGAAAGACTAGCAGTATAATACAAACTTTCTTTATTTGCTCTATTAAAAAATAGAAGACATTTGGCCTCAAATAATATTTTACTAAAGATTTTATAAAGTGAAAAACAGTGACAACACTTGCTGTGGAAGAAATACTCTGTCTTCATTTTTCAAATTGCTTTCACTTTTGTTCTTCTTTATTTCTTTCCATCAATACTTTACCTAGATTACATAATGATATATTACTATTCTCCAACACTCACTTAATATATGCATTTTGACTTTCGACAAAAGACTTAAATTGAATCCCAAGTACAAGTGTCATCATAGTGAAGAAACATGCCCAGCAATATCGATATTTATAAAGATAGCATTCAAGGTATGGTTTTGCATTAGGGAAGTTTAAAAGTTGGTTTCAATACTGCAATAGTATTCAAAGCCATGTAACATATCAGCATTCTTGCATTGCCAAAACTTGCTATAAAATTCATCAAATGAATCTCTCAACTTGCTACACAACACCTTTTTTATATTTTCTTTAACATGCCAAATACAAAAATGGTGTTGTGTTCCTGAATACTCCAAAGCTATTGCTCGTTCTATGCAGGATCAGAATCAGTTACAAAAATATAGTGATATTTATTACCAGTGGCTTTTTTGGTCATTTGAAGAATCCACTGGTATGTTTTAGCAATCTCATTACTGACAAAAGCTTGAGCGACAATGCGAGATTGCATATTATCATCCTGCACTACAAATAAAGAAATAGTTATGTTATACCTGTGGTACTAGCAGTGTTATCATGCCCAATTGCTTCACCAAATTCACACCATAATAAAATTTGTTTTGAACTCATCCAGAACAAATTTGTCAAGATATTAGTTTCTTCTTTCTATGTAATTTCAACAAACCAACAGGAATCTTTTTGTTGTTTTGATAACAACTGTCTGTAAAACTGTGATACATCACTTCTAACTACACTACTTGACAGCTAACATTGTTGTATTTTGGCATAGAGATCCTTGAAAAATATAGGATGGGAGGGAAACTTCTCTTTTAAGATACACCAAACCATAGTTGCACCAAGATGGTATTTAGTAACAAAAAATTCTACTTCTTTCCGCATCTCTTCTGTAAACTGTTTTTTTTTTCAAAACATATTGCTTCAGGAAATAAATCATGATTGTGTTCATCATTAAAAGTGGTAACAAATACAAGGAAATTGAGGTTGTCTTTTAATGGGCGTGAAAGATTAATATGCCATAGGCATGATATTCAAGCTGAAGTGCTTTGCTTCCTAGTACTTTTAGGTTTGAATGAACCAGAATGCTTGCAGAGAATAGTTTGTTTGCAAACCACCTTATCACTTTTAGCCATATCTATCATTTTTACTTGCCAAGTTATACATTAAACCCCTTATATTCTGCAAATTGATGTACACAAAGTTCAGCTTTATCAAAAGTGTTAAAAGAATTACCTTCTTTTAAAGGTACAGGTTCTGGATTATTGTGTATATCATTTAAGTTCTCATTACAATAAATAATTTCCTCAAAATATGTTGTCAAATCGACATCATCTTCTTCATTAAAATCTTTAATAATTACTATATGAATTTTTTTTTTTTTTGCCATTAAAACTGTAAAGAAGAGAAAGTCTGAAATTGTAAAAATTGATAAAAAAAAAAAAAAAACTGATTTGTAAGAACAAGAAAGCATAAGTAATAATGAATTCAAGTATAAAAGTTTATTTAAAAACCTGACAAGTGAAATTTCAACAGTCTTAAACCTGACCGACTGTTCAAACCTATAATATTCTTAATAGTGCATTATCCAAAAAGCTGTTTCACTTTGGAATTAACCTAAAAGAAATACTACAAAAGTGCATTAGTTTTATAATGCAGTTAAGCAAAGCAATGTGTAACAAGTTTATCTAAAACCTAACTAAAATCCTGACAGTTATAAACCTAACCAGCTATTCAAACCTATAATGTTCTGACAATGCAGTCATACCAGTATTCAAATCTAAAACGTTTTTAACAGGGTCCAAAAAGCCATTCCACTTTGGAATTAACCTAAAAGAAATACCACAGAAGTGTATTAGTTTTATAATGCAGTTGAGCAAAGCAAGTTTATTTAAAACCCAACCAAAATCCTGACAGTTATAAACCTGATCAGCTATTCAAACCTATAACATTCTTGACAGAGTTGAAAAAGCCATTCCACTTTGGAATTAACCTAAAAGAAATACCACAGAAGTGCATTAGTTTCATAATACAGTTGAGCAAAGCAATGTATAATGAATTTATTTAAAATCCAACTGAAGTTTAGACAGTCATAAACCTGACTAACTGTTCAAATCTATAACATTCTTGACAGGGTCTAAAAAACTATTCCACTTTGCAATTAATCTAAAAGAAATACTACAGAAGTGCATTAGTTTCATAATGCAGTTGAGTGAAGCAATACATAACGATGTGTGAGTTAAAATTTTTATACTTACCAACTACTAGATCTGCTTTGCTTACAGCACTTCTGAATTTCTGCAAGTAAAAACTATTATTGTCTCAAAATAATCTAAAAGGGATATTAAAAAAGAATATTAGGTTTATAGTACAATATGTACAAAGTAACGATAACGCGTAATTAAATTTTGTAATACTGGTAAATCAATAAAAATTTTATGATCAGCATTATATGGGGGTGCACCATAGTGCATAGTGCACCAAAATATAATTCTCATATTATAATAACTAATATTGCTAATTGTTAATATATTAGCTATTTATTTTTATTATATAGCACATATCAAAAAATAACAAACTAGTCACAAATCAAGTACTTGATTTTAAACTAATTACTGGTTGATTATTGTTTAATTTATATCAATTTTTTATTAAATTTGATACAATAATTGATATAAATTAGATAGTAATTAGTTAGTAATTAGTAGGGTTTTGCAATTTGATTTAATCAAATATTGAATCCAAATCAAATTCAAATATGGAAATTTCAAATCAACTTCAAATATACAGTAGTTATATTTAATTTGACTTGACAAATATTTGATTTGATTTGAAAAACTATTATTAAAATTCAAATACAAATTAAATTCAAATTCAAGTTTTTAAAATCAAATCAAGACAAATTTAATTTGATTAAATTCAAATTGGTTTAATATTTGATTCAATTTAAGTTTGAAAAACTCTAGTAATTAGTTTAAAATCAGATATCTAATTTGTGTTTGATTTGCTATCTTTTAATCTGTATAAAACTTTATACTAAAAGTTTATATTTTTTTGATTTATATTTTGTTTTATCTAACTTTTTAAACAAAATAATACTTGGTAGTTTTAGAAAAAAGACAACTATAAATTTTTGTGATTATTTTTGCTACTATAGAAAAAGCCTTTTTACAACAAATATTTGTTTTTTAAATAATAATATAGTTATATACTATTATTGCTAAAGTTAGAAATCTATATTTATTTTGTTTTTGCTAAATTAAAAAAATTATTTTTATATATAAACAAAGCTAAATATAAATTTAATTTTTTTTCTAATAGTTGTTTAGTTTCTTGTTTCTTTAAAAAAATAACTCAAAATATGCTTTTTTATTTTTAATAGTAGTTACATTAGTTTTTTTTTGAGTATTAAAATAACCTCTTTGGCTATAAATACTTTTACTATATATTACTGAATAGAAGCTACCAAAATTTTGAGAGTTTTTTAGACTAAAAGGAGAAGTAGCTCCTATTTAAATCTAATTTTATTATTAAAATATAATAACTTTTTCTAAATTTTTAATCCAAAATTAAGAAAATAGCTTTTATTCAAAGTAGTTTCTATTTAGTAATATATAGTAATTAAAAATTAATTATTATTATAGTTACAACTAGCTATTATACTTTTAGTACTTTCTATACTAGAAACTTGTATCTACTTATTTAAACTTTTTGATTTTAACTATTTATAAAATAATATTATTTTAACCAAGGTATAATTTTACTATAATAAATCTATATAGTATTTATAAATTGTATATTATAATTTAAAATTTTTTTGAATTTATCTTGGGTTTGTATTTACTAATTACTAGTTTAAATTTTTTTATTATTATATAAATGCTATTAATATATTTACAAGATAAATCTATCAAAGCTTTTTCTATCTCAATTGGGCTAATCTAGTTATATACAGTTACTAAAGTTTTTATTTATAGTTAGAATATTCTATTTAACTACTATACTTTTATAAAGCTTACTTTCTACTTTAATATTTATATTCAAACTTTTTTTTTTATAATTTTTTTACTAGTTTATTCTTTGCTGCTAACTTGAAAAGTTTGATATTAGTCTAGCTCTAAATATTTTAAACCTGTTGTATCTTGGTATATAATTTTATAGCATATATATTTTTTCTCTAACTCTAGTAATAGTTTTTAATTTATATACTATTTTAGCTATTATTAACTTAAAATTTTTTGTTAAAAAGACTTCTAATTTAATAATCTAAAAGAAAAAAGCCCTTTTGAATCTCTTGCAATATAGATGATATCTATTCTAAATCAATTAATTAATTATACTTTTTATTAATAGCTTTACCTAAACTACAAGAGATTTGCCTTTTTCTATTAGTTTTTTAAACTGATAAACCAGATTAGTAGCTATTAAAATAATCTGTTAATATTCTTTTTTGGTTTTATTCTTTAAAATTAGTAATATAGTTAGTAGATTTTTACTTAAAGACCTATTGTTAATTAGTTTTTTTGGTTTTAGTTTTAACTTTTAAATTTAATTTTTCTAATAATACTATTAAAAGTTTTGGTTATTTTTTTATTTGAACTTTTTTAAATAGGTTTGATTATTCTAGTTTCTTGGTATTTATATACTAAGCTCTTATTTAAAATAGTGTTACCAAGATTACTAATTCTAAATCTAACTGAATATTAGATAATTATACTAAATATAAAATTATTTTATTTGTAAAATTTGAACTTTAAATCTGCTACTTAGAGAAGTAACAACTAAACTACTTTACTAAGCTACCATATTCTAGTAGTTAAGTTAGTATTTATTTTTAAAGCTAATAAATTATCTTTTAATATAAATTAACAATAGCTACAGTTCTTTTATCTCTAAATGGAAACTCCTACAGCAAAAAGGTGCATTAGGCCAAAATTTTTTTTATTTTAATTAATTTCTTGAAGAATTAGACTAATAGGATTACAATTTTTATAAAATTACAAATTTAAAATTTTTGTCCTAATGCACTCTTTTGCTGTGGGAATCCCCAAATAAAAATATTTTAAGTTTTAATAATAAATTAAAAATTGTAGCTACTGTAATTTTTTATCTAAAAAAATCAATATTTATTTAATTTATAATATATAGAATCTGCAACTATATACTTTTTTTTAAATATAATCTATTAATAAATTAATCAAAATATTAAATAACTAACAGATATAAACAACTTAAAAAATATTAGTGGTTTCAAAAACTAGATAAAGAAAATCAATTATAATATTAGTTTTTTTTTTACTTATAATTATTAAGATAAATATAATTAAATTAAAATTTGTATACTATTATAAATATTTTACTTTTTATTTGACAAAAATATTTTTTAAAAAACTTTAAAGAAAGCAAAAATTTAGTAATAGATTTTGGGTTCTTGACTACTGCTATTTTCAACAAAATTTTTGTTTTTTATTAGGCTATATAAACTTAATTTTTTGTTTTTTCATAACCCGGCCAGGTTATATTTTGAAAATTTTTTGAAAAAAATTTTCTATATGTTTTAATAGCCGAGTGGGATTTTAAAAAAAATTTTTAAAAATTTTATATAATTTAAAATTTTTTATATATAAAATTTTTAAATAAAAGTCTAGGTGGGTGGGTCATTTTTTTTGTTTCATGTTATGAGAAACAAAATTAAGTTTATATGGTCTTAAGTAAAAAATTTAATATAAATAATCATCAGAAAAAGTTTTTGACAAAAAAATTTTTATTAACTAGCAGATTATTAATTAATATAATAATTTTATTATTAATATTTATAGTTTTTATAAAGTTTAAAAATAGAGTTTGTATTTACTATTTGTTTGCATAATATATAAAAATAAACCAATTAAAAATTAAAATTTGTAAAATTAACTATTATATTTATATATAATTAGATTTCAACATAATCACTAGATTAAAAAATAAAATATTGTAATGATAAAAAGTTGTAACTATATAAAGGTTTTTTTTTTTTTTTTTTTTTTTTTTACCCGGAAGATTCAGATAATGACGGCTCTCTAACGTTTAATCTGAGGGCTTCTGAATCTTGCGGAGCCGTGCAAGCCGGGCATACGGTGACCGCTGTAGAAGACACTTCCTTTGTGGTTTCATCCCCAACATCATTAACCTCCTATGAACCACAAACAACACTACTTCTATCAAACCTAACTAACCAACCTCTTATAAACTTAAACTATAACAATGAACTATTTCCAGTTTCTAATCCACAACTTGAAACTATAACACAACCAACTAAAGAACTAAGCTCCATAAACCCTCTTACTTGTTATAACAAGTTCCTTCTTTATCATAAACTACCATTACTAGAACACCCACAAACTATCCTTACTTTTCTTCAATATATCAAAAATGACTTTCCCTCCTACTACTCATCAGATCTCATTAAAATTTCAATTCTAAACAA
>CAJVPU010002333.1:0-10805 GCA_910591775.1 Dentiscutata heterogama | reverse complement strand
AGTACGACTAGCCATACATGCAACTTTTGGTTGCCTATTTAAGTAGTCTGCCCTAGGTTCCACACTAGCTGCCGTACTTGCACCCAACTATGGAGGATACTCATTTAAATCCTCTGGCTCTATTTCTGTAATATCGCTCTACCCTAACACTCTTAAGAGATTAGCAATGCCGAATAAGAACCCTAAGACTTTAGCCATATACAGGTATTTATCCTTGTTGATACCAGAATTGATTTGGATTGGTAATATTAAACTATAGACATAATTACTTTAGCTAGTCAGAAGGTATGTAGTTCGGTTATTGGTTTTATGCCAAGGGCAAGAATACCAATTCTACGACAAGTGTCTTGTAGCCATTTAATATTAATTCTATCAAAGGCTTTGAACATGTTTTGAAACAATATTCATACCTCTTTGTTTTGAAAGATATAATGTTTAATAGTGTTATAAAGAATTTGAATTGAAGTGTGTATTGAGGAGTTTTTTGATGCTGTAAAGTTTAGGTTGAAGAGAAGGTTATTTGATGAAATTATTTTGTCCAGACGATTAGTAAAAATTTTTGTAAAGATCTTTTTGAAAGGTTTGATAATGGATATAGGTCAGACTTGGTTAAGTGTGAAATCCCAATTAGCTTTTTTTGAAATTAGAAAGATGTTTGAGAATTTCTATTCTGTTAGAGTTTTTTGTAATTGGAAACATTTGTTGATAAAAGATTTAAGAATATTTTGTGCTAGAGAACTAGCATGTTTAATATGTTCATAGCAAATTTCTGAGGGCCTTGCTGCTTTTTAGTTTGGGAGATTAGAAATTACTTTAGACCATTCCTAGTTTGTAATTGTTTCAAACAGTTTATGGTAGTTAGATTCGAGTTCAGGGTGTAGTTAGTAAAGTTGTTAGAAGTTAGAGAGAATTGGATATAAGGGTTTTTCAAAAAAGTATTTTGAGAAGTGATTGTATATTTGATTTAAAATTTCATTGTGTTTTGTTAGTAGAGTGTTATTAAGTAAAAAGCAGTCGATATTAATATTAATGTACAGTATTTTTAAAGTATGTTTTTGTAAAATAGCTTGGGTGTTTCTGTGAAGGTTTTGTTATGATTTTCTATTTTTTGTTTAATTTTATTGTATAGATTTTGTTAATATTAATGATTAAGAGAAGATTTAACAAGTTGGAATTCATTTTTGATTTGGTTATGAGTTGGATATTTGGTTTGAAGTGAGTTTTCAGAATATTGAATTAGATATTGGTCAAGTAAGTTAGAGAAGTTGAATGAGTAAAAATGATTTTTAAGGAATTGGATTTGTTTGTATTTGTAAAAAAGAGGTGATTGTTTGAGTGATGGTAAGTTTTGTATTTCTTTAATTGTTCTGATTTTTTTGAAAGAAATATGTTTGTTGGCTACTTTAATTAGAGCTTTGTAAATTTGGTTCTATATAAGATTGAGTTTGTTTTGATTTGTAATTAATTAGATTTTTGGAGAAATACGTTGAAGATTGTATGAGGTTTGGAAGGCATAGTTATAGATAGTTTCTTTCAAGCAATTTTTTCAAAGATAGCATTTCCTTTTATGTTGTTTAAGTGGTTTTGTTTTGTTGAAGATAATTGTTATTTCTAAAGTTGTTATATAGTGATCAGATTCTTGTAGTATATTTGGAAGAATGTTAGTGTATTCAATATTGGTGATAGATAAGTTGGTTCATATTTGATCGATCCTGCTTTGGATATTAGCTCGTTTAAATGTATAGTTATGGGTATTAGAGAAAAAGAAACAATAGATGTTTTTGTATTGTTGGCTTTAAAGGTATTTAATAAGTTGTAACTCTGGTATGGAGGATTTTTTTAGAGGGAAATGGTCAAGCCTTGGATTTGGAATGCTATTAAAGTTGCCCATAATTATTAATTTGTAGTTGGGGTTTGAGAAAAATTAATAATATATTCTTGAATATCTTTACGGAGTTGTTTCTTTTCTTGAGTTGGGATATATATTTGTAAAAGACATATTGCTAGGTTTTTGAAATGAAAATCTAAACCAATAATATGGTCTTGGTAGTTGTGTGAGCAAGCAATATGTTTTGCAATTCTGTAATGAATAAGAATACCCACACCTGCTTGGTGTAGTGAGGAGTAAAAGCTCCAGAAACTGGTATAGTTTGGGATTTGGCTATTAAAAAATTTTCTTTTTTTGTTTAAGAGATGTATTTCGGAAAGACCCAATATTTCAAAAGAATTATTATTGAGAGCTTTTGAAATTGCAAGTTTTTTGTTAGCTTGAGTAAGGCCATTAATATTTAAAAAGGCAATTTTGATTAGAAATAAAGCGTATTCAAGAATAGAAGAAATGTTTAATATATGGTAGTTTAATAGTTGATTTAAGGAGAGTTCACAGGTTTGTAAAGATAGTATATTTCTTGGATAGTGAGATTTGAGAAGGGTGTTTTGAAAGTTAGAAAGATTTTTAAAAGGAAGTAGGAAGTGATTATATAAAAGAGAAGTTTCATGTAATAAATATATATATACTTCTTCAAGGTTATATTTGGTTTTTGTTTGAACAGAAATTTTGATATAATGTTCAGAAAAGAAAGTTGGGTAGTTTGATTTAATAAAATATATGAAGGAAGCAAGTATTTGTGGTGAAGGTAGAAGTTGGAGTTTGTAGTAGAATAAGAATTTGTTATAGCATGTTGTAAGATTATAAAAATCAAATAAATTAGAAAGAGGAGGGTTAATAGGTTTGCCTAATATAGTGTTTGTAATTGGGGATGTATTGTCATTATTTGAGTCTTCAGGAGAATGATTTTTGGGAGGTTTGAATTTGGATAAAGAAGTGTTTAGAAAAATAGATGAGATAGTAACTTTTTTAGATGTTGTAAAGAATGTGCTTTGGGAGAGGATCTTAGCAAAATTTGATAGTTGGAAGCTAAAACTTTTTAAGTTCCTTTTATAGAGTTGCTTACCATATGCCTGGCTTTTATGGCTGTGCAAGAGACCAAAGTCTGCTCTGTATGTTGAGTCTAACCATCATTAATTGGTTCTTCTATGTAAATAGACTTTCCTACTCACTTACTTATATCATTCTCTTCTAAAAATGGCCCACTATTAGTGAAGAATATCATTATTTTGAAAGTAGTAGCTGTATTAATATTATCTATAGAAGAAGTTATTAAAAAAGTGAACTATAAGTTGAGAAGTTTGTAGAGTTTGTAGAAAAGAAAAAAGAGTCATCTAAAGAGTAAAAAATATTAATTTTATAATATTTAATAATAAATTTTTCAGCTTCAATATAGTGTTTGAGTTTGTATTCTTGTTGAATTTGAGGAATTGAAAATTTGGGTTGGCTTTGGATATCATAATAGAGAATAATACGTGTGAGTATATGAGGATTAGTAGATGGAGAAATAGTTTTTTCTAGGGCTTCTTCGAGTTTGAGAGTTGAAATATTATTATTTATTGATGCTGCTTTAAGGTAAGCTTTGAAATATGAATAGAAGTAGTATGTAGTTCTTTTAGAATTTGTTTCAAGTTTGTTACTTTTTGCAAACTTTTGGTCTGCTTTAGTAGCAAGTATATTTAGTGTTTGTATTAGAAAGGCTTTTTTGAAGGTTGCTGGATATTGTTTATCAGAATGAAAGATAAAGAAGTTTAAGTCAATTGGAGTAATTTTTGGGCCTTCTTCTTTAGAAGATGCCAGAAAGGTTTTGAAAGATTTATCAAAAAAAAAAGTAGATAGGTTAGATAAGTTGTATTCAGTATCTTTAGACAAGAGAGTGCAGTTTTTATCCTTGCAAGCATGAATATGGAAGTTAGCTACTTTGGTAGACTGGAAAGATCGATCTTGGAAGGAAGAAAGATTGGTAATTTCATATTTGGAGAGTAGATGTTTTTTGCATTCTTTAGCAAGTGTTGTTGCGATTTGGTATTTGAGGTAGTTGTGGACTTTGGTTTTGTTAATATCAGTGAATTGCTTTTTGTAGGCTTTAAAGAAGTTTTCATACCAAGAATCGAAGTTGCTAGTGTAGGGTTTAAGTGAAGAAATATGGAAAGTGTTTGCAAATTTGAATTTGAAAATATTAAAAGTAACTGTGATTGTAAAGCAGTTGTTATTATAGATACTAAGGAGGGGTTTTTTACTATCAAATTTGAAGTTGTATTGTAAAGAAAGTCTAATTGGATAGATATCAAGTTTTTCGATAAATTTTTGATAGTAAATTGTTCTATATTTGTTGTGAAGGAAGAAATATAAGCAAGTAAAGTTAATTGCTATTTTACTACGGTTAGCAATAGAGTAAGAAGAGATTCTATAGTATGATTTAAAGATGTAGACGTAATTAAGATTGGTAAAAAGAAGTTCAGTAAATTTGGTAAGTAGGTTTTTTAAAGTTGAACTATAGAAATATTGAGGGATATTAAGTTCAGAAGAGAGTAATTGGTTTGATTGTTAAAGAAATTTTGTAAGAAACTCTGGTTTTTCTAAGGCCATGGATTTGAGTAAATAATTAAAACCTTGTTTTTGAGGAGGTTTGAAGGTTGGTTTCTGTAGTAGTTGGGATTGGTTAACCTGGAGTAAATTGGTGAAGGTAAATTTTGGTAAAGTTAAAGAGTTTCTGTGCAAAGTGTTGTGTTTAGTTTTGTATTTTGTTCTATTTTTTAAGTAATTAGATAGCTGACAAACCAATCAAGATCTTGGGATATGTCTCTAGCAGGCTTGCTGGTTTGATATTGTTTGTGTTATTGTTGTTGTTTAATTGATTTGCCTCTATGAGCAAGTTTTTAAAGAAGTTTAATTTTTTTCTCTTTGGAGAGTTGATAAAAATAATAGAAGTGGTAAAAGGAGCATTGTTCTTGAGTAAGAGCTTTAAATAAAGGAGTAGGTCTAAAATTAATATATTGAAGGTTGGTAGCACAATTACAATGGATTAGAAAACCTTTAAAGATTGCAGCTTAGAAGAAGTCTGGTACATGTCTGGTTTGTTCTCCTTAAACAAAGACGCAAGAAATATTTTTGATTTTGCATAGGCTGCATGTATGGTAGTATTAAGAGTGAGCAAAAATTGCAATTGGGGTTGGATCTGTATAAAGGTTGGAGGATTGAATTTGTGAAATGCGTTGTAATTCTTGTTGTTTTTTAGAGATAGGAGATTTAGAAAGATGATTGATAATTTTTTCAAAATGTGTTTTAAAAATAATTGTAGCTGGGGAGATATCCATTGCTGTTTGCTTAGAAGAGAGAGAGGGAGTAGTAGAATGAGCAATTTTGTAGTTTTTGGATGTAAAATTAGTATGAAATTTATGGCAGAGACAAGTAGTTAAAGCTGGTTAAGTTGGTATTTTGAAGTAATAATGTTGCTTGTTAGCTTCACAGTTTAAAGGATTGATATCTTTAGATAAGATACATAGAGTTGATGGGTCAGTTTTTTTAGTGCCAATACCAAAACAGTCTGGATATTTGTCATAATAGTAGTCCAAATTATAAGCATCTGGTTCTTCTGTTATCAAAGTAGGCATTTTGATAGACTATTGGTAGGTTTGCTAGTCTTAGTATTAAAAAGAATAAGGAGAGCTTTGCGAATTGGTAAAATTTGTTTTGTGTAATGTCGCACTAACTATACAACTTTTTTGTAGCTGGTGTAGCTGTGGCTGGTGTAGCTTGTGGCACAAGATGGCTTGTGTAATATTGCTAAAAATAGTCAGTAGTACTGTACAGATTTGTATAAATTAAAAGGAATACAAATTTGTAATTGTTTGCTTTGTGTAAATTTAATAAAGAACCAAAGAAGAAATTTTTAAATAGAATTATTAATTAAAAAAGCACTAATTTTTGAGTTTCTAAAACGTGTTTGGGGCCGGGTTTGGTAAAAAAAAAAAAAAAAGAAAAAAAAAAAAAAGAAAAAAAAAAAAAAAAGATTATAGTAAAAAGAGTTTGGAGTAATTTAATTATAAAATGGTCAGTTTTGGGCCGTTTGTAATGAATTTTATATCAAAATAAAGCTAGAAATAAGCTAGAGAACTTAACTTAAGAGATAAGACTAGTTTTCTTGACAAATTTTGAGTAAACTCAAAATGTATTTATTTTAACAAAAAGTTATTTAATTTAGATAAAATTTTGTTTAAAGCTATAAAACTTGATAACTATATGTAAATTTGGATGTAGAACAATAAAATTTAATAAAAAAAATATGTTAAAAGGAGCAATTTTGAGAAAACTTAAGTTTTGTTTTAGCAAATTTTTGGTACAAGTGATCATCAAGAAGAGTTAGTGAATCGGATATAATATAATTCTTATTTTTAAATATTATTAAAAAATAATTTATTTTAAATATTTTAAATTTTAAAAAGTTAATTATAAACAAATTTATAGCAATTTTCTAGACAAATTTGTCAGAAATTGTTTATAGTTTAAGGAATAGTATTTTAATATAATATTTTAGTATAATATATACCTTAGTATAGTACTTTACTATAGTGTTGTAAAGGGTGTGGTGATTTAGTGAAGTGGTGAAGTTGTTGCACCCCCAGATGGCAGGTCTAGAGTTTGAATCCCATAGATGATATTTTTGAAAAATAGCCTTGTGATACAGTTAATGGCTATTCGATGATTGGTAGGATCTAGAAATCTGTAATCTCAGTCACACCATCTAGAATAGGAGCTTTGGCATAATAAACTCGAGATATCAGAAGAACCGAAAACTTGGTTGACAAGTCCCAAGTTGGGAGGTAGCACAATCTTTAACGTACTACAGGAGAACCGAATTTGAAACTGGGAACTGAGATCAGAGAACCAAGTGACCAGGTCCTTAAGTGGGGGACATACTAGCCAAACTGCTGGGCTGCCAAACTAGAGAAAAAGGACATGTGCTCTGGAAGCATGTACCAAGAGAAGGAAGACTATATAGAAACCTAAAGTCTAGATGAACTGACCCTTCCAGGTTGCTAGCTAAAAGTAAGAGAGAGACCAATAAAGAATCCGGAAAAGAAGAAAAGTTCGAATGTGGGTGCTAGGGTTGTGCGAACCCAATACAAGGGCAGGCAACTACTAAAATAGAAAGGTTGTGGTTTGAGATACGGATCGGATTACAGCAGTATTCTAAAAGATAGCTTGAGACATGAACTTGGTGGTGGCAACACAACAGGTACTAGATTAGAAAGAAGTTACTGAACATGCAGGTGAATATATGTGTGGAACATGTACTGCTCTGTTAGGTTTATCTTGAGAATAAAGTAGTCCTAGGTAGGGTATAAAATTTATAGGTATTGCAAAATCTAGCATATAAATAATGAGTTACACCTTGGTTAGGTAAGAAATAATAGGCTGGTTGTGACCAGAGAGTTTAAATAGATAATCTCCTAGTTGGGTTGCAGATATGGTAGCTAGTGTAGAACCTTGGGCAGACTACTTAAATAGTCAACTAAAAGTTGCAAGTATAGCTAGTCATACTCTTACTTGTAAAAGCCAGAGAGCTTAAATAGATAATCTCCTAGTTAGATTGCAGGTATAGCAGCTAGTGTAGAACTCAGGTAAACTACTTAAATAGACAACCAAAAGTTGTACGTATGGCTAGTTGTACTCTCATCATAATTGTAAACGTTGTTAATTATCTAATAAAAAGCCCCTGGCCATAGAGGTCACCTTAATACTGAAAAAAAATACTATAGTATTGTATATATTGAATATATTCAAACTATGTTTTTTGTCTAATATTTAAGCTTGTCCAAAACTAATTAAGCTTATATTTAAAGTTTAAATAATTAATAAATTAATTTAATAAATATATAATTATATATTTTTTTAAATATAATAGGGTGTGGTGACTTAGTGAAGTGGTGAAGTTATTACACCCCCAGATGGCAGGTCTAGAGTTCGAATCTCATGGATGACGATTTTGAAAATACTAGATCTGTATCAGTTAATATTAAAATTATCAGTTGGATCCAGATATCTATAATTTTGGTCACATCATCTCGAATGGAAGCTTTGGTGCAATAAATTCAGAAAACCAGAATTACCAAAAACCCATTTGGCAAGTCCTGAGTAGAGAGGTAGTATGATCTTTGATGATGCTACAAGAAGACTGAATTTGGAATTGGAGACCGAGACCAGAGAACCAAGCGACCAGGTCCTTAAATGGGAGACACACCAGCCAAACTACCGGGTCACCAACCGGAGAAAAAGAACATGTGCTCTGGAAGCATGTACCAAGGAAAGGAAAACTATAAGGCACCTTAAGCCTGGGCAGACCGACCGTTCCGGGTTGCTGGCTGAAAGTAAGGGAGAGACTGGTAAAGAATCCAAGGAAGAAAGAAAGTTCGAATGTAGGTACTGGGGTTTTCGAACCCTGCAATAGCAGGAGTATCTAATCGAGACTAATTAGGAAGATTGTAGCTTGAGATACGGATCAGGTTACGGCAGTATTCTAAAGGATAGCTTGAGATACGAACCTAGTGATAGCAGTACAACAGGTACTAGTTAAGGAAAAAATTACCGAACATGCAGGTGAATACATGTGTGGGACATGTACTGCTCTGTTAGGTTTACTTTGAGGATAAAGTAGTTCTAAGTAGGGTGTGAAATTTATAGATGTCGCAAAATCTACATAAATAGTGAGCTACATCTTGGTTAGGTAAGAGATGACAGGTCAGTTGTGACCAGAGAGTTTAAATAGGTAATCCCCTAGTTGGGTTGCAGGCATGGCAGCTAGTGTAGAACCTCAGGCAGACTACTTAAATAGAGGATCTGCTAAAGCCTTGTACCTACGTGACTTTTCCTATATAGATCAGCCAATCAAGATTATGAAATTTTGTTTATACAGATTATCCCGAAGAAGCCAAAAAATCAAAAAATGCAAAAATACAAAAAATGGCAGTCTAAACCTGCCTTGGTGTACTAATAAAAAATGCCGGAAAGGTAATTTTACCTATAGAACTGCCCTAACCCTAACTTTAAACTAACCCTAACCCTAATTATAATTAAGAACTTCAAAATCACGTGGGTACAAGGCTTTAGCGATCCCCTTAAATAGGCAACCAAAAGTTGCAAGTATGGCTAGTCGTATTCTTACTTGTAAAAGGCAGAGAGCTTAAATAGGTAATCTCCTAGTTAGATTGCAAGTATGGCAGCTAGTGTAGAACTCAGGTGGACCACTTAAAATAGACAACCAAAAGTTGTACGTGTGGCTAGTTGTACTCTCATCATAATTGTAAATATTGTTAATTATCTAATAAAAAGCCCCCGGCCATAGAGGTTATCTTAACACCAAAAAAAAAAATAAATAAATAATAAATAATTATAAAAATAAAATTTTTGTTAAATAGAGTTTTAGAAAAATTTTATAAAAGTGATTGACAGAAAGAGTTTATTAACTTTTTTTTATTAAAAATGTTTAAAAAAGCTAATTCTTTTTTTTTTTTTTTAAGGTGACCTCTTTTGGTTATATCTGCAGCTAATTTTTATTAAAAATACCAATATTTTAGAATTACAATAAGAGTATAACTAGCCACATGTGTACTTTTGGTGCCTAATTTAAATAGTCCGCCCAAGAGTTCTACACTAGCTATCATACCTGTGACCCAAACTACGGAGTTGCTTATTTAAACTCTCTAATTATATTTCCTACTTCCACAAGTTAAGAATCCCTAATAACGACTTGTGCACAACCTTAGGACTAATTTATTCTCAGAGATAAATCCTGCTAGATTAGTATGTGTCCTACACACAGGTGGCTATCTAGACATTCAGTAACTTATGCCATAGCTTTACCCATGTATTTGGGAGTTATTTACCCCTACTGTTACTTACTCCTTGCCCTTGTAAGGTTTACACAACCCCGGTACACACATTTGAACTTTTCTTTTTCCTTGAATTCTTTATTAGTCTTTTTCTTACTTCCAGCTGGCAACCCAGAAAGGTTGGTCTGCCTAGGCTTTATATACCTTATTGGCTCTCTCTCCTTAGTATATGCTTTCAGATCACATGTTTTTTTTCCACCAGTTTTGGTAACCCAGTGATTCGGCTAGTGTGTCTCTTACTAAAGGACCTGGTTGCACGATTCTCTAATCTCAGTTTCTGGTTCCAAATTTGGTCTTCCTGTAGCACTGTCAAAAGTTATGCTGCTTCCCAACTCAGGACTTGCCAAACGGGTTTTTGGTTATTTCAGTTCTTTGGATTTATTGTGCCAAAGCTTCTATTCTAGATGGTGTGATCAAGATTACAGATTAGGATCCAACTGATAATGATAGCCATAAACTGTAATGCCAGGCTATTTTTCAAAAGCATAGTCCTTGGGATTCGAACTCTAGACCTGCTGTCTGGGGGTGCGACAACTTCACCACTTTACTAAGTCACCACACCCTTAAACGCTAATTCTTTTAAAATATTAATTTTTTATTATAAATATAAAGAAATATTTTTTTAGCACTATTTCTTAAACAGTATTAGGGGCAAATTTGCTTTGAATTTTTAAAAAACTTTAAAAATATCTAAATAAAATAAAAAATTATTATTGTTTTTTTTTTTTAATATTAAGATGACCACTTAGGTCCCCGGCATTTAGCTTTATTTAGATAAATACGATATTATATCAATTTCACGAGAATACAACTAGCCACATGTATACTTTTGGTACCTAATTTAAGTAGTCTGCCTGGGTTCTACACAAGCTACCATACCTGCAACCTAACTAGGAGATTACCTATTTATGCTCTCTGATTATTTAACTAATGAGAGTATAACTAGCTATACATACAACTTTTGGTTACCTATTTAAGTAGTCTGCCCTAGGTTCCACACTAGCTGCCATACCTGCACCCAACTA
>CAJVPU010002332.1:0-10817 GCA_910591775.1 Dentiscutata heterogama | reverse complement strand
TTCATCAATAGTTTAGAATTACTTCATGAGCTTTTAATGCTGAATGTCTAAAATTTGTTCTTGGTGACTTTATTCCACGCAAGGACAAAAGATTACCCTTCAAATTTCGAGATGCAATTCCTTCAAATAGTATAATATATTAAATTTCTTTCGCTTAAAGATAATAAACTTTGGTATTAAATAATACTTACCTAGATTCACCCTATTTTTTTGTATATTACGCCGAATAACCATTTGAATTATCAATCGTAAAGCGTGAAAAAAGACTGTATGAATAATAATAATAATAATAATAATAATAATAATAATAATAATAATAATAATAATAATAATAATTATAATTATAATGATAATAATAATAATAATAATAATAATCGCTATTAGTAAATATTCGATCTAGTAACATCCAATGTTTCTATTAATAAAAGTCAGAAATTGTTAAAATAAGTAAGGCCAGAAAAAACTTACCAGGTATAATAAAATTTTAACACTCTCCATATTCGAAATTCTTCAAGTTTGATAATAGAAGAACGTTTTTTAATTCAAAAAAAATCACCTCAAAAAATCGACGAACAAATAGGCTGAGGATCACACGCCTAATTAAGCATTTATTAATTGTTTTTGTTTTGTGACCACAAATTAGAGTTGCTTAACAATGAATTAATGAAATAAAGCTATCATAAGATCAAATATTGGTGTCGCGAAAGAATATGCATGTATAGTAAATGTGTGAAATTAAGATAGTGCGCAAGATTTGGCGGCTGTCTATTAAATAATTATAATTGATAATTAATATTAAAAAACATTTAATTATTGAAAGAATAATATAGTTACCTGAATAAAATAATGTAGTAGTAAATTCAATAAATTGCTTTTATAAATATTAATTATGATATGTTCGTAGATATGTATTTTTAATATTTCTTCTAATTTAAATCTGACAAAATATTTTCATTATTCTACCATTCTGTAAGAGTTTCACAGATTTTATTGCTGATGGATGATTTACCGGTTTTTTTTTTTATCCAAAATTTCCTCAAGTAAATCGTATAGTGTCTCGAATCATAAATCTTTCCAATTCTTGATTATAAGTTACAGATTTTCTATGTAAAGTTTCTATGCCGAATGAGTAGATATCTGATAAAACAGTATGTTAATCTCTGTAGTTTCAAAGGCTATATATAGTAAATTCCATAAATTCCACGACGTCTTGTCTTTGATACTATTGAAAGTTTAGCAAGATTACTACGCAAAGATCCTTTAGATGCATATTACACAACAAGAATAATAAATGTCGAAGATTTTCTCTCTTTTTTTTTTTTTTTTTTTTTTAATAAATCAACCTTGTGGTCGAATATGCCATTTTAGCAGCATACTTCGAGGAGAAGAAAGCCCTATTAAAAAGCCTACCATGATCCATACAGAAATGCGTGATATAATCTATAGATCTAATTGAAAACTTAGACTAAATTCATTAAGAATTCTAATTTTTTGAGAAGATTCGATAACAGTTGGCTAAAATTATAGAATATACCTACTTAGTAACAACATGATCAAAAATGTTAAGCAGAAAAATTGAGATACGCCTAACTCATAATCAAAAATAAATCAATAAAAAAAAAAAAAAAAAAAAGCTTATTAATAAGCACTAAAACAGCCAAACAACAGCTCTACTGCGAAAATATTTTGATTATACTAAGTCCAGAATATTACAACTTTTCTATAACTGAATGTTTATGCTTATGCAATCAGTTGCTATTTTGTACAATAATCTACTTGTGGAAAAAACTCAAAAGTGTCCTAACAGGTAAAGTTTTGACTATTCCAAGTTTAGTTGGAATTTTTAAATCTAAAGTGATTTCGTCACATTTCCTAATCGCAATTCTAGTATCTTGTTGTTTATTCTGTGCAATAAGAACATCTCTAACGGCTTGGCGTATAAAAGTACCGAGCTTTGTAATTATTTCTGAATCGTTATTTAATACTGGCAAATCGGTAGCTTGCAAATGCACCCTGAGTACTTTTTTCCAGGTTACTTCGCTTATGAATTCATATAACTGACTAATTGACAGTTCTTCTTCTCTAAAAATTAATCAATACAATATTTACCCAAAATAATTCTCCAGGGCGTTATTTAGAGATATGCAATTTGAAGAGTAATTTAACTATTAGCTCTCTTCAATTTGCATATTCCTAGATAATGCCCCGGAACATTATTTTGGGCAATATAGTAATATTATTTTTAAATTTTCTGTTCAATTGTAGATAATACTTGAAACTAGTCAATACTTACTGTTGATGTGTTGTAGCAAAATCATCTGCAAGAGTTGTAATAGCAACATGAAGATTGTGACGATAAACATCGAACCAACTACCCATGTCTTTGACTAATGTCGCCATACGGTGATCACTTTTTCGAATTTTGCATACTTTTACGGCTAGCTCTTCGTATAGATCTTTGGTATTGTTTCTTGTACAAAGAAAAAGAGCCTTGCATTCGTTTTGCAATTGCCATTTCATATGCTAATATAAAATATACTATAAGTTCACAGAAAAAATTGATGTAATGCATTATTGAAATATGTAAAGATTACCTTAGTAATTTCTACAACATCCATAGAATTGCATGAATTAGTCGATATTTCAGATATTTTATCACTGTCTTGTATTTTAGTTTTCCTCCCGTTATATATAATGTTGGCTAAATTTAAAACACTTGGATGGTGAACTACCCACATAGCAGCTTCAAGTTCATTTGATGAATTATAAAGCTCTGTTAAAGCTTTTTGAGGTTCTTGAGGTTCTTGAGGTAAATTATACCATTCAAAATCATTTTCATTATCTATCAAAATATTGAAAGTAATCCATAAGTAGTTTTAGATTGTGTTATTTTTAAAATAATTCTTACTTTTATGTGATTTTGCTGCGGAATTTACTATTTTTGTAATTGAATTTGATGCCGAATTCTCATCTAGTGCTGTCGCAATACCCTTGCCTTTAGATTTTGTTACAGAATGTGAAGTCTCTGTACGTGCTAACTCATTAATATTGTCAGAATTACGAGCTAAACAATAAATAAGATTTTATTAGTTCATCCAATATATTTAAAATTTACCCATATACGATCGATCTTTTTAATGTAAAAAAAAATGATACCATTGACAGAATAATTTAAGCTGTCTAAATTTAAATATGAAACATTTAAAATTATCTAAATCATATATCTAATACATACCCGATACTTCTGCAGAATTATTATCTTCTAAATTGTCCTCTCCTAAATAATCTTCAACTAATTCATCTTCATTTTCGCTTAAATCACCTCGTAAATTGTCCACTCTATTATCCATAATCTCTACAATATCTTCAATTATTTGTTCTTCAGGATCTAGTAATATCAAAAAAAATATCATAAACAAATAGTACATATATTTTTTTATGCTTGCAATAATATTCATAAGAATATATTAAAAGAATAACATACCGATAGGAGTTGCTTTTCTAGTGCGAGTTGCTGCTTTTGCAGTCGCTTTTTTAACAGAAGTTGCTTTTCTAATAGGAGTTGCTTTTTTAGCGGAAGTTGCTTTTCTAACAGGAGTTACTTTTTTAGGTTCCTGTGTGGTATGAATGTTCTTTCCTGTAAAAAAAATTTATTATTATATTTAGTATAGAACTTCTAAGAAAAATTTTAAAAATATTAATTTACTTACGTAAATTTCTTTTATTAGGAGCCATAGTAATTTAGTATCAAAAAATTTCCTGCGAAAAATTAGTGAAAAAAGTAATATATATATATTATTATATACTATATATATATATATCTTTTAGTCGTATTGGCATACGCAATAGTCGTATTAGCAAATTGCAATAATATTATACATCACTTTTTTAAAATACTATTACGTAGTGTATATATATCTTTTTAGTCGTATTAGCATATTGCAATAATATTACATATCACTTTTTAAAATGCTATTACGTAAAAAGTAGTATATATATATCTTTTTAGTCGTATTAGCATATTGCAATAATATTACACATCACTTTTTAAAATACTATTACGTGAAATCTTAGGTAAAGTCATATTCCATATTACACATTACTCTTTAAAATTTTATTACCTTAAAATTTTTTCTAGCTAGAGTCGTATTAGCATATTGTGGTTTTTTCTAGTTAATTAAATCATATCATTTTGAAATAAATTATCAACAAATAACCATAAAAAAAAAAAACAAGCTATGAAACGATCGAACAGAACCTCCAATCCTTCTCGTTGCTCTGATGTTCCAAAGTTACGCAAAAAGCGACTTAAAAAGGATTTGTTTGTTCAAAATAAATCACAAAAGATCAATATGAATTTTGCGGATGTGGAATTTTTTGAAGAAAGTAAAGAAATTGATGAAATTGACGAAATCGAAAAAATTGATGAAATTGATGAAATTGATAAAATTGATGAAATTGACCAAATTGACGAAAATGATGTAATTGATAATGCCGAAGGTGAAATTAAAAAAACTAGAATTAAAGAAAATAAAAAATTGGCGGATGAGGTTAGGAAATTTTTTTTTTTTCTTTCGGTCCATTGTTAGTTTTAAATGTTCTATGATATGCATAATTTTTTTTTTTTATGTATTGTTTTATTTTAAAAAGGAATTGGAACATTTTGATTTAAACACGTGCTTTACAAATGTTATGCTTGATGTGCCATTAATCGATGACATTGAGGAAAACTCAGTAAATGGCGATATTTTAGAAGAAAATTCTACAGAATTTGAAGGTTTTGATGGAGAGTACGGACCATACTTTCCAAATTTTACGTCTGCAACATTGTATGTTTGGATTACAAAGCACATGATATGTAAGTAATGTTTTACGAATTTCTGTATCGGTATTAGAACAAGTATATACTTTATATTTATTATTGTACCCAAATTGGAGTCGTCCCGATTCAGAATCACTGCCCCGGATGGGAATTTTAGCGAAATTAGGGCTTTAGGATTATAAATAATAACGATAATTAGGGTTTATAATAAAAAAAAAAGATTTTTTTTTTATTTTGTATACGTAGTATTACAAAATTCTCATCCGGGGTTGTTTCGATTCTGAATGAGGACGATTTTCAGCCGGGTACATTATGTTTAGCAACTAGCGCATATGAAGACCTAGCCAAGATAATTACTCATCCTAAATTTCGCAAAGAAGATATTATCGGGAATATTAGACGTATGCGTAAGTGGAGGTATAGGTTACCTCTACTTACAGTACGTCAACATGATGTGCCTATTTGTTCTCAAAAGGCACCATCTGCACTTGCATCTTCAAAAAAAGCATTTACAATATCTCCGTTAACATATTTGGAGCGTATATTAAATAATCCAGCAATTACACCTAAATTATACTTCGGACCTGGAGTAATTAAAAATGAAAAAAGCGAATTCTGGCATGGAAACCTCTGGCAAGAATCTCCACTTTTTGGATCACATAAAATAAGAAGCAATAGTGGAGGTTGGTATTGGAAAGTTTTTAAGATTTAATATATTACGCCATTTATAAAACGCATCTATGGTACTTATACCTATTATCCCAAAGCCGGCTGGTATGCAGTGATCTAAGTAAAAATATGCATTTTCAAAAATTTTTAAATTAAGAAAACTAGAAAGAATATATATATAATGAGTTGCAAAATTACCATAGGTGTGTTTATAATAAATTTACATATTCACATATTAAAATTTTAAAATTTTTATTATTATTTCTAAATTAGTAATATGATAGTTAAAATCGTGGATTCTATACGTATTGGCAATAGCAACATGAAGGATTTATAGGATTCACAAATTTTAATTATCATGTTACTAATTTTAGAGGTAATGATAAATAACTTGTAATAATTAGAAATATATAGCACAGGTGATTTTTTTTTATACAAAGAACTATCTGCGGAATTCATATGCCGCATACGCGGCATTGTAAACAATGAAATAGATAGTTCTTGTATATTAAAAATTGACAAACTATTGCAACACAATAAACTCCCTAATTGTCAATATAATAGTCTCCGGCATACCCGAGGAAATAATAAAGAATTATGGCTTGTTGAAGGGGATCCTGTATTCGTTGATCCAAAAAATATTTTTCAACGTGTTAATGTATGGTTTTTAGATTTACCAGAACCTGACAATTATGATTTCTATGTTCAAGAAGTTATATACCGTTTTGGTGGTCGTTGGAAATACCGTAACATTTCAACAAGATATAGATTACCTTGTGAATCAGTTATATTTAAACCACCACCACAACCCATACCTGTATATAAGGTATTTCTTGATATATATATCGACGATTTTGGGACATATAGGAACGTGTATCACTCATTAGGAGGAATATATTTACAATTCGGGAATATGCCTCTTTTTTTAAGGAAACAACTTAAAAATCACTTTTTGATTGGGCTAGTCCCGTTTGGTGCTAATCTTAATGATGTTATCCAGCCAATAATTAAAGATATCCAACAGTTAGAAAATGGACTTTTAATGCAAACATTATATGGGAATGTATGGGTTGTTGGTGGCCTTGGGTGCATCACCGCAGATCTGCCCCAAGGCAATGATCTTGCTGGTGTTAAACGCCATAATGCCACTCATGGCTGTAGGTCATGTAACATTTCTAGTGATCACCTTACGGATCTAAACTATAATTACATAGAAAATGCCCGTTCTCACCATCAAACTAAGCAACGATTATTGGAAATTGAATGTCAACAAACACAAACAAAGAAAGAACAACTAGCTACCAAATATGGATTAATAGCTTCTCCTGGACCTTTTAGTGTCCTCCAGTGGGATCAACACATACAGTCCCCACAAGACATATATCATTCTATGGGGGGAAAGCTCGGACGTTGCTTGACGTTACACTTAGTATACTCAACGCCAATGGTGAGAAAGCCTTTATAGAACATTGGAAAACTATTGAGAAGCCTAGTGGCTGGAGTAGGATGCCTAATCCGATAAGACATCACCAAAGTTTTATGTTTTCCGATGTTTTAAGAATCTCAATGCTGATGCCATTCATACTCAAACGTTTTTTAAACCCCAATTATATAAAAATGGATGCTTTAAAAAAATTACCAAAAAAACAAACTAAGCAAATTTGTATCCTTTGGGCCGTTGAGGCTAGAGTTCTTAAACTTGCATTTTCAACTACAATGACAGAAATTATTTATAAGGAATTAGAAGAAACACTAAGAAAAGAACATGAGATGCTTATTCAGGTTAGTATTATTGCACTTTATATATTGCAACCAACTTCACAAATATTTTGTAGCTGCATACTTTCTTAAATATATGTATTACGTATATAATATTGCCAGCATATTTTTTGCTTAACTAATATTTGAAGATTTTTTTTTTTTTTATTACTGCAAATTCTCGAAATAATGGGCATGGGCATTATTTTGAATTTTGACCTGAATTAAGCTTAATTCAGGCCAAAATTCAAAATAATGCCCGTACTGTTATTTCAAGAATTTATGATACCCTACACCATTATCTTTACAAATATATATTGCTTTATTAATCTGTTTAATTTTTACTAAAAAATAGGTATTTCCAGAACGATTTACCAACCTACCCAACCTGCATGTTAATGTTCATCTGTTGCAAAATGTACAAAATTTTGCAACATTAACAAACACTGCGGTTGGTGTTAAGGAAATGGTTCATCGCATCTTTAAAGGCATAGTTCCACATACCAATAAAAAAATTATCGAATTGGACCTTACACGTCGTTATAATACAATAGAAGCATTAAGGCTTATTATTGATGGTTAGAAAGATCCCCGGTTCAGAATTAACACTAAAGCACTTTCTGATCTTACCCAGGACCTGCACCTCTATAAAGTTTTCTCTAACTGGTACGCTGTTGAAAACCCATTATTAAATTCACTGAATGAAGAAAGTGAAAGTTATGGTAAGTAAATTTAAATTTTTACTATATGATCTTGAAATAATAGGATGGGCATATATCTCAAAATTATGACTAGATTTCAACTTTAAACACAATACCAAGCTTGCTCAAAATAATTATAGGTAAATAAATAGATGCCTATTATTTAAGATTATATAGTAACGAATAAGGATGGGTTCGGTCAGTTATTTTTGGCTTAGCCGTTTTATAGCGGTTAGCTATCTTGTAGTCCAGTAATCAAATTGAATAGTACAGCACTAAAATCATCCAATTTGGGTTGCTAAATCACAAGATAGATAACCAACTATAAATGGCTAAGCAGAAAATAGTTGGTCGAACCTATCTCTAGTAATGAAATCTTTAATTTATTATCGTTATATCGATATTAATACAGTTTAGTATTTGAAACCAGGTTTATTTTTATATTTTAAATCTGATAAATTCATATTTAAAATATAAAGTATAAATCTGGTTTCAAACTCTAATATCCATTTTTAAGATACAGAGTGTATCACCTGTTATAATAAAAATTTTATTAATATTACACCTAAAGACATGTGGAATCTTGGAAAATTAGAGAATATAGGTTTATCCAATACATCTGTACTTTTTCAAGATCTTTACCAATCATATGCAAAGCACCTTGGATTGAGAGAAGCACTCTTAAATAAGAAGCTTTTGTTTTATAATTATATTACGTATACTGTTCTCAATACCAAAGGTTCTGTTAAATTAAAACTTCATGTCGGGGATATCGTAGAGTTGGCCAAAAATTCTGAGAACATTACTTACGCTAGGATTAGAACAATATTTACGCATCAAGCAAATGATAATAAGATCTATGCGTTTTTTCAATTTGACAGGTTTCAGGAGACAAACCTTGTTGACACAATGCTCGGATGTCCACTTTATAAAATTCGAGTATCTGAAGATGCGTACATTTTTCCAATACACTATATTAATCATATACCCCAAGTACATTTTCTACATGCCTGTACAAATGCATGCGGTAAAGTAAACTGTCACTATGTTTTAAACATGTTTTATTATAATGTAATATGATGAATTTAATGTAGTTATGGCAAATCTTAAAACCGAGACTTATAGATTTTTAAATTCGAATTTTATCAAATCCTTTAACACCTGAACCTCATTTACAGCACTGGTAAAATTTTAAAAAAATTACCATATTGAATGGCATGATTCATTCGAATCATGCCATTCAACATGGTAACTTTTTTAAATTTTACCAGTGCTGTTGATAAAAGTAGAATTGGATGAATTTTTTCGTTTTTTACTAACTCTGCACATGACACCAAATCATGATTCTGATTGGTCAATGCCGACAGGATTTATTAATATCAGATTTTGAGTTTGATCAGTCGATCTTGAGTTTGGTCATGAAGTTTAACGGTAATGAGGTCATAAAGTCTATCAGTAAGGTTTAAAATAAAAAGGCTTTCAAGTTTTTTTGTTGGCATTTTTACTTAGTTCTTTCGTGGCACTTTTTTCTCAAGCAGAGGTTCGTTAAACCATTAAAATTTTTATTTTCTTTTTTTACAAACTAGTTTTTTTTATTAGTTCTATTTTTTGTTCACATCATTTTCATTCCTTTTGCTAGCTAGTCTTTTTTTTTAGAGTTATTTTTCACATCCTTGAGTTGTCATACCGTGGTTTGCTAGCGTGGTATCCTGGCGGTAATTACGTTGTATTCTGGTGTTGCCGTATATAAGTTTGGTTTTTCTTTTGTTCATCAGATATAAGTATTGATTTTTTTTTTGTTTGTGTGTTACTTATTGCTTGTTACTTTTTCCTTTCTTTTACTAACAGATCTTTTTTTTTAAGCGTTATATTTGTGTTATTAGGTTGTCATTGTTTTGACGGTGTCGTATATTGGTGTCATCGCTAGTTGATACATTCTTACCGTTGCATAGACGTTATGGTTCTGACGGTGTTATTTTCGTTGGCTTTATATTATTTGTTAATGGTGTTCATTTACTAACGCTGTTATCATGCTGCGTTTTTTGTCAGTTTTTTGTGTTTTGTTAGCTTTAAGGTTAGAGCGAGAACTATTAAGCTAGGCGTTTAGTAAGGGGACGAAGTAGAGATGACAGTCGAAGCAAGCGACTACTGGGTGAACAAATAATTATTAATCAATTGATTTAGAGTTTGTCTCTTATACTAAATTTTTAATCCCAAGGTTTGGTACTTAGTATGAGTTTGGTTAATTTTGTATACTGGTTGTTAACATTTCGCAATTACTTTCCTTATAAACTATAGTTTGGCATGTATTAACATTACAAATTTACATGATATATCTATTGATACTGGTTAAACGTACAACGTTCGTTACTAAGTGTGCAGACAAGAAAGTAAATTGCAAAAAGTGAAAAGTATGGATTTCTTTATTACTTTTTTCATTCTTATATCAACACAATTGACTACTACTAATACATATTTATTACATCATTTCTTATGCGTATTATTAATAGCATGTTTTACTATAACCCCTCTAATTAATTAATTTTCTGGTGTATGATCACAATCCTGGATCGTGACCGTTCACATGAATACGATAAGTATTATTTTCTTTTTTTTAATTCACTACCCGAATGCATTACTAGTTACTGCCTTATTGTCCGGAGTGAAGCGGAGGACACTCTGTTTTTACGATAGACTGTGATCATCAAGATTACGTGGAGTTGTCCTTCCGTCCGCTTTTATGAATGCTGATTGGTCGAATATTCCTATTACATAAGTAATATATTACCATTGTACAGACCTTTTATACCAATACTGATCGATTTGTACTGCTTCCTATACACTTTTATGCTCCGGACTTTTACTGG
>CAJVPU010002331.1:0-10818 GCA_910591775.1 Dentiscutata heterogama | reverse complement strand
GTACCTATAACCCAACTAGGGAGTTACCCTTTTAAACCTTCTGATCCTAACTGTATTTATAACCTATCATACTAACTCGGGAACTACCATCTGGCCCGTTCCTCTAGATTTTGCACCCTGCCTTAGGACTTTTGTGACTTATCCTGGGTTTGCACCGACTAATTACCGGCTTGCATTCCTCCGTTGAGCGGATACACAACTAATCTTAGAAAAATTATTTTATTGTTCAAATTCTATTTATATTTATGTTTTCTGTGTATTTCATTTTCTAATTTTTATACACACAACTTTTTCTTTCTTGGTACTATTCTTTCTATTATTTCTTTATATTAAAAACTTTTCTTATCTAATACTTTTTTTTTTCTTTTTGCTATAGTTTTTTGCAAATTTCTTCTTGTTTTGCTTGCCTTGTCTCTTGCTTTTATTTTAAAGTGTGTATACTTTTTAGACCATGAACTCAACTTTGTTAGTATTAATACTTTCAGAGTAATTACCAGTTATCCATTTCAAGCAAGCTGACTTTTCTTGGTAGCTTCATAGCAGCTTCAGCTTGCTTAGTTGTCTTTAACTATTTGGCCTTGGATAGATACTTTTCCTTTTTGATATTTATTATTTTTCTATATTTTCATTTTTAAATATATTTACTTGAAAAAAGTGTTCTTTTTTTAATAACACTTTTGTTGTTACTATTTAGATATCTTGCACTAACTATAGCCAATCTGTCTGGGCAATAATTTGAAGTTTGCAGAATCAAGTAGCAAATCTGCAAGCACAGCAGCAAGAGCATGATTTCATTAAGTTAGTTTAGCAAAACTATTAATATAAAACTTAGTTAAATATATTGCATTTGAAGTAAAATAGATTGTGAGTTAGGGTTATAATTTGGTAATAGAGATTAAATATTTGAAGGCAAAAATTTTGGCATTGTGGTGTATGTTAAAGAGTAGTCAGAGATTTTCTTGAATTGGGCTAGTAGTTCTTTCTTTCTTTGTAGTTTCTTTATTTTATTTTTATTTTTATTTTTATAATAAAGTTTTTAATTTTTAATTTTTTAAATCTAATTTAAAAAATTATATAGAGTTTTGGGCTCTATAGCTTAATTGTTAAGTTGCCAAACCCCCATGGAAATTAGGTCAAGATCTATGGTTTGAGTCGGGCTAGAGGTGGAAAAAACTTTATAACCTACAGGTGAGGAGCCAAAATCGAACACGGAGCCCTGTGAAAGTCCAAGTATAGTACAGATTTGATAGGAAATTCTCAGAAAGAGATCTAACTATAGAGAGTTAGTATCATGTTTGGCAAGTGGCATCATAGAAGGTCTGGACAATAGGTTGCACATGTTAATCTGTGGAGATCAAAACTATAGAGAGTTGGCATTATGTTTGACAAGCGGTATCATAAAAGGTTTTAGGACAAATAAGTTGTGCGTGTAAATCCTCGATGCACTTAGATAACACCAACAACCCAGGCGGTCTGGGATCTTGCTTGGGAGAGTAATACTAATGTTCTAAAACTAGAAGTAACGAGTGAAACAGTGGATATAGTAATAAATCTGCATGGTAGTACTAACAACCCAGGGGTCTGGGATCTTGTTTGGGAGGGTAATACTAATGTCCAAACTGGAAGTGATGAGTGAAGCGGTGGATATAGTAAAGATCTGTGGAAAAGAATTGGTCTAATTAAATTTTGGAAATACCTCTGGCACCCATATAAGGTTAGAAGTTGCATTAGGTATTGTGTCGTACATTACTAACTTCAGTAATGAGTGCCATGCCAGTGTGTTGTTAGTCAAGGTTCTAGGTCTCCTTGCAGCACTAAGCTAGAAGTGAAAACAATCATCAGTAGTACACCCACATGTAAAAACGGATACACTGAGAAGCCTTTAGCGCTCATGCTACAGACAATACCAACTTTGGTAGTATCATTAATGGCAAGTGGTACACTACAGAGCAACAAACAGAAATTCTAATAAATCTGGCCATGCCTGTTTGGAAAGGTTGTGGCTTGAGATACGGATCATGTTACGGTAGCACCCCAAAAGTTGGCTTGAGATACGAACATGATGACGGCAGCACAACATGTATCCAAATCAGAGTGGTACTAAATCAAATATAAAGCCATATACACCAATTTGTAAGCAACAAGAGCGAAAAACCGCTGAAATGAACCAAATTGAGAGGAAAAAAAAGTTACTGCAGGAAGTAGATAGGAGGACAAGATACTAATAACAATACAGAAAACTATATATAGAGAAAAGGTAGGTCATACACTAGCTAGAAGTTGATTAATAGGGTAATAGCCATTGATTAAATTCTAAGATATAACAAAAATATGACTAAATTGCTTAGAGTGGGTGTCATTAGATAGACTAATGTAGCACAACTTAATTCCTGTAATACACAATATGTAATAAGTTTTTAAATTCTTAATTAATAAAAATTACAGCGTATAAGCAATTTATTAAAAAAATAAAAATAAAAAAAAAATAAAAAATTATATATAATAAAAAGGGCATTATTTTATAGTGACCTATTGCCATGGCAACCCTTAATTAACTAATAAAAATCAACCACATAATCACATATATACTAAACCGGCTCAATCGGTTTAATATATAAAAAATCAACCCAGTTCTAAACTCAAATAACACAAAAATTTTATTTTATTAAAAATTAATTATCCTGATTTATTACTAAATTATTACATCATAGTGACAAAGACAAGTCTATAAAAATAAAAAAAAAAAAAAACTATGTCCATGAAGCATATTCATAAAGTTGTGAAGCTGCAAAGCATGTTTATGAATCTACAAAACTACTCTAAGGTCAGAAAAACATTAGTAGAAAAAAAAACCCCCCAAACAAACTATTCAAAAGAATAATAAAGAAAAACTCCAAGGCACCAAAATGGCAAAAACCTTAATGATGTTACCAAAATGGCAAAAGCCAGAAATACCAATGACATCAAAATGACGAAGCCTGGAATCCTTACAAATGATAGCAATTAAGTATTTAGCAAAGTGAAACCAAAAGACATTCCGAAAACTACTCCAAGAAAAACATTAATAAAAAAAAAAAGAACTCTAAACAAATCAACAAGACTTATCAGAAAAAACTCCAAGATGAAAACCTTAACAACATCACCAAAATAGCAAAAGCCAAAATTACCAATAACACCAAAATGACGAAGCCTGAAATCCCTAGCAAAGCGAAACTGAAAGACATTTCAAAAACTACTTCAAGGTAAGAAAAATGTTAATATAAAAAAAAAAAAAAAAGAACTCTAAACAAACTGACAAGACTTATCAGAAAAAACTCCAAGGAAAAAACCTTAATGATATCACTGAAATGTCAAAAGCCAAAATTACTAATGACACCAAAACACGAAGCCTGGAATCCCCAGCAAAGCAAAACTGAAAGACATTCTGAAAACTACTTAAAGTAAGAAAAAATGTTAATATAAAAAAATAAAGAACTCTAAACAAACCAACAAGACTTATTAGAAAAAACTTCAAGCCAAAAACCTTAATGACGTTACCAAAATGGTGAAAGCCAAAATTACCAGCAACACTGAAATGACGAAGCCTGGAATTCCTAGCAAAGCGAAACTGAAAAACATTTTGAAAACTACTTCAAGATAAGAAAAACATTAATATATATAAAAAAAAAAAACACTCCAAACAAACCGACCAAGAATCTCTATTACTCCAAAGTTAGAGAAACATTAATAGAAGAAAAAAAAATCTCAAACACTAACAATACTTACCAAAATGATGAAAGCTTTAACAATGTTACTGCTAAGAAAGAAAAAAAAAAAAAGCGAGCAAAGAAAAAAGCCACTTATCTCAAAAGAATAATTATAATGGAATCACTGTCAAAATGGCACCAACAACAAAACTATACCAGCAATAAAAGTACCCCCAAAGCGACAACTATTGCTAGAAAAAAAAAAACCTTATTTAGATTGCTAATAATCATTATTTATATATAATCGCCAATCTAAAAAATAATTGGCTGATCATATAGAGGTCACATAGCGATGGGTCTACTTTATTTTTGCCTAATAAAAATATATAATAAATTCTCTAATAAAATTAGCTAAGTATTAGTAAAATTATAAGTCTTTATTTATTAAGTTTTGATAATAATTTGTAGTTTTTATCCTTGTTATTTGTAATATTTTTTAAGTTTATCACTATTATAATACTGCTTCAAAATTAGTTCTTTGTCTATTCATAGTTTATATATATCCATTTTCAAGTTTGGCATATATTGTATAAGGTTCTTTTTTCTTTTTTTTCAAATTTAACAAAATATGAAGTAGCAATATCTTTATACTGAATTCAAACTTTATCCTCAATTTCAAATTCTATTAGTATTATTCAAGTATTATGTCTTTCTTTTTGTTTTTATTGTAATGTTATTATATTTTTTTCTAGTCTGAAGTTGGTAAAATTAATTCAATTAGTAATGTAGCTTGTCTTCTATAAACTAACTGAAATAGAGTATATTCTGTAGTTGTATTCTTTTTAGTTTGGTATGCAAATAATATAGAGGATAAGTAAATATTCAATCCTTGCTTGTAGTAACTTTTGCAAGTGATTTGCATAGTGTTCTATTTAATTATTCAATTATTTTATTAGTTTGTAAATGATATAGTGATGAAAATTTGTATTATTTTAAAAATTTTTCATACAAGATTTTAATCATATCACTTCTGAAATTTGGTTCTTTATCTGAGATAATGATTTTAAATATTTCATATCTACAAACTATTTTAGTAAATATAAATTGAGCAAGTGTGGCAGCACTAGCATCAGGTATAGCTTGTGCTTCTGACTATTATATTAGATAATTGGTAGCAACAATAATATAGTAATTTTTCTAGTTAGTAATAAGTAATAATCTTACTAGATTTGTTTCAACATGTTTGAAGGCTTGTCCAATCTTTATAGAATATAAAGGTTCTTTTCTTCATAACTTGCCTTGTTTTTAGCAAACTTTACAAGTTTTAATATATTCTCTAATATCTCTATATATTCTATCTCAATAGTATCTTTTTAAAATTTTATAATACATAGCATCAATTTCTAAATGTTCTACAGTAGGATGACTATGTATCATATAGAGTACTAGATCTACTTTCATCTATTTTATAACTTATAATAGCTTGTTTAGATTTTTTCTATTTCTTTTATACAAAAAGTTGTCTTTAATCTTAAAATATTTTGCTTGATTCTAGAGTTGTTTTTATTAATAAGTAGTAAAGTCCATAGATATAGTTTCTATATTTAAATAATTATATAAATTATAATACTGATCTAAATTCATAGTATTATATTTTAATCAGATTCTTGATAAAGCATCCACATTTAAGTGAATTCTTCCAGGTTTATATACAAATTGTAAAATTATAGAGTTGGAGTTTCAAAATCTATCATCCAATTCATCTTTTAGATTTAGCAATTTTAAGCCATTTTAATGCTAAGTGGTCTGTTATGAGAATAAATTCAGTAGTTTCCAAATAGCTATAAAAATGTTCTATAGCTTTTACTATAGTAGCACATTCAAGTTTTGTTGCAAAATAATTTTGTTTAGCAAATTGGAGACTTTTACTTGCATATGCAATAAGGTGCTCTTTGCTATCTCTATCTTTTTGGCTAAAAGTGGCTTCAAATTCATGATATAAAGCATTTGTAGCAAGTATAAACCTCTTGCTAAAATCTGGATAGACTAATATAGATGCTGTTATAAGTTTCTCTTTTAATATCTTAAATGCTTGTTGTTGTTTACTTTCTTAATAATATAGTATATCTTTATGTAGTAGTTGATTTAGTGGTTGAGCTTAGTGCTCGGCACAATCAAACAAAAATTTGACAGTCAAATACTTGTTAATACTTGTGATTAAGTCAGACATCAAATGATTACAGATTAACCAATAGTATATATTTAGCTTTGGTTAATCTGCAATTGTTTGATGTCTGATTTAAACATAAATATTAACAAGTATTTGACTGTCAAATTTTTGTTTGATTGTGCCAAGCACTAGTTGAGCTACTGATAAAAAATTTTAGATAAACTGTTAGTAAGGCTATACAAATTTAATTACTTGGTTTTCATAACATTAAATTTAAAAATAGACTCGGCTAGCCAGCTTTTTTTTTTAAATTTTTTATATAAAATTTTATAAAATTTATTTAAAAATTTTTTTTTAAAACCTACCTGGTTATTAAAATATATAAAATTTTTTTTTAGAAGTTTTTAAATTTTGGCCCGGCTAGATTATAAAAACTAATTAATTAATTTTACATGGTCTAATATTTAACTAGTCTAAGAAATAATTATAAATTTGTAGTATTAGTTGGAGGTTGGATTTTTTACTTTTGCTAGATCTGGGGCTATCCCATTTTTACTAATAATATATTCTAAGAAGAGTAAAAATTTCATTTAAAAATTATACTTTTCTATATTAAGTTTTAATCCTACATTTCTAATATGTCTAAATACTATTTTCAAATGTTCTAAATATTTCTCAAATATTCTAGAGAATATATTATTATTATCCAAATATATAACTACAAATTTTCAAGCAATTCCTCTATAAACTTGGTCAATTAATCATTAAAATATAGCAAGGGTATTGCAAAGTTCAAAGAGCATAATATTAAATTTATATATTCTATACTTTATAATAAATGTAGTCTTTTTTCTATCTTTTGGATCTATTTCAACTTGCCAATATCTGCTAGCAAGATCAAGAGTCGAAAACTATTTTAATTTAGATAGAGTGTTTAGTATTTCTTGGATTTGAGATAATAGATATATATCTTTTTTAATAATTCTATTAAGTTTTCTATAATCAATG
The DNA here is from genome assembly GCA_910591775.1 of Dentiscutata heterogama. Classification (NCBI taxonomy): domain Eukaryota; kingdom Fungi; phylum Glomeromycota; class Glomeromycetes; order Diversisporales; family Gigasporaceae; genus Dentiscutata; species Dentiscutata heterogama. Next base: position 3,954 of record CAJVPU010002331.1, on the reverse strand, counting down.
CAAAATCTTATTTTACTTTCTAGCATCCTTCCTATTTCTTCTTTGATGAAGTCCTGTTTATCTGGGGTATATTATAAGGTCAAGATTTTATTAGAGATATATCTTTTATATAAATTCTGTGTTGGTATATTCTAGTTCTGAAATATCTTTTGCAAATAGGTTTGCAAATTCTTCTAATAAGGCTATAAATTTCTTTTCTTGCTTCTTAGTTAATAGTTCAATATTAACTGTATTTAATACATATTCCTTATATAGAATTAAAGTGTCTTTGATATATACAAAGTTATATTTTATTGCATTCTTTTGCAGAGCCAGCTGCAAGGCTTATTCTTCTGTTGGCATATTGGCAGATTTGTGGAATTTTAATAAATAGAAAAACTCATGAACTATAACTCAAGTCAAATTTGCAGATTATTTGGCTAGCTTTAAAGTTAAATAATTTCAAACTAGGCCAAATGATCTGCAAATTTGACCAGAGTTACAGTTTATGGGTTTTTTTATTTATCAAAATTCTACAAATATGCTGATATGATAAATCTTCTAAGTCTTCAGATAGTTTTTCATTATGTCTAGAATAGTTTAAAAATTTTATTAAGAGTATAGTTTAGAATAATATTCAGCTTATTCTTGATGATATAAAATTTGTTTTTTGAAGAAGTTTGTTAATTGTTTATTCATTCTTCTAAATATTGAACACATGCTTCTAGACACTTGATAATTTCTTGTTGGGTTTCTGTATCTACTTCTTTTTTTTTCTTTGTTTCTAGTTATTGGTTTAATCTTTTCTTTATTATTTATTAGAATATCAGAAGTAGAGGCTTTTGGTTTTATATTTTCTAAGAGTGTTAACTTATTTAGCTTCTAATAACACTAATTGCAGAGTCTTTGGTTTATCTTTAACTCTTCAGTTTGTCTAGCATGAAGATACTCCAAGCAAAATACTACTTTGCTTTCAAAGTTTTTATATAAATTTTCTAAGGCCTTGCAAGAGTTAAAATTAGATTGTAAAATATTAAATGACTCTTGTAAAATTCTTTGTAGAGTAGCTTCTTCCTCTTCAGTTAAAGTTGCTTATTGGTTTGTTTAAAGAAGAATATCAATTTTATCAATAGTCTAATTATAATTATATTGATCATTATCTTGCTCTATTAATAATTTTATTATTTGGCTAGAATTTTCATTTTCTAATAAAGCTTGAGCCAGTCTATAAATTTTACTTTGATTAAGATTATATTAGTATTCTGCATTCTGGCTAGATTTGGTATAATGTCTAATTCCTGCCCAAATCTTATAGTTTTTATTGTAAATTAGATCTTGACATACTTTTTATATATATATATACTTTAATTCACAAAACCAAAGCTCTTCTCGAATGCTTTCTAATCGATGCACTCTAGTTCTAGGTTTCTGATAATTACAAACTTTATAATGAACAAGAGTTCTTTTTTCTAATCCTGTTTGGTAATATTCTTGACTATGTGGATCATTTAATTCTAATTCTTCATGGAATATTTTATAACAACAGTATATATAAGTTGGTTGTCTAAAAGATATAACTTGTCTGGTGTTTATAAGATCAGATATTAATAGCAATAATGAGTTCTATGTCTGCTATAATAATTAAGCCTTTTTGCTTCTATTTGTATTCTAACAGAACTACAATGATAAGTTAGGTTGTCTAGTTTTTGTTGTGCTAAAGGATAATTAATTTTGATATGTCCTATTTGCTTACAATCAAGATACAAGTTCTGAGAGTAGTTCTTGAATAGGTGATTGGTTTGGTTACAATTTTATAATTGGCTCTTCTATTTTACTAGTTTGGGCAGTTAATAACAATATAGCCTATTTCATGACAATATTTGCATTCATTCTAAAGAGCAATTTTTGTACTGGTAATCTTTAAGACCACAACTTTTACATTTTGGTAAGCTTCTATGCTAGAGTATATAGGTAGTCCATCTTTTCTCTCTTTCATTTGTTGTTGAAAAGATATAGGCTTCTTGAGAAGTTAAATATTTCTGCTTATATAGTTTAAAGTCTTCTAGTATAATACAAGTAGGTTGGGCTGTTCTTGCTTATAAGAAGTGTCAATTATAAGTTTCTTTCCTTTCCAATATATAGTATATTGGTGAGTTTTTTAGTTATAGTTTGCTTCAACTTTTTTAGACCAATCATTTTTTAAGAGTAGTGAATATAAAGTAGCAAGTACTATTTCTATATCAATAAAAATAGTTCTATCTTGAATTTTAATAAGTAGGTTTTTAATAATATTTAGAGATTAAGAAGTAGTTCCTGTAGCAGCTACAATTAAACTTTTTAAAGGTTTATCTATTTTTAATTCTAATTTTTTTACAACTTTGTAAGCAATCATGCTAACTATCAATAATAGCAGAGTAAATATGATTTTTTAAATCTACAAAACATTTGATAGGAGTAACGTTGTTATCTTCAGTAGTTGATTTAGTGTTTTTTCAGTTCATTTCAGTAATATAGATAGTAGAAGCTGTATGAATAAAATAGTTATCTAAAATTTTTTTCTAATTATTGTTAAATAGTTTGAAGTTAAAGTTATATTTTGATGTTTTTGCCATGTTTATGTTTCAGTAGTAGGATGAGGGTAAGTGGTGAGATCTGGGTCCCTATTTTTTTTGGCTTCTATCTCTGGATCTGCTTCTATCCTGAAAATAGTTCTATCTCTGCTTTTACTTCTATATCTTTTATATAATTAACTTCTATTTCTAGATCTTTTATAATTATTAGATCTATTATTATAATTGTTTCTTTAATTATAGTTGTTATTTTTATTTTTTTCATTGTTTCTATTTCCTTTTAATTTTTTTTGATAATAGTCAGCTATATAATATCTTTTTTTACTACAATAGTAATAAACAATATAGGTAGAGTCAATAGAAAAGGGACAAATTATTTTTAGTCCAATTTTTTTTAATTTTTAAATTAAAATATCTTAACAACTAATTAATTAAATTTGCTAAATTTTTTTTGGAAAGTTATATTCATAACACTGTATTATATAACACCCTATACTAACTCTATGCTATATTTTAAAAATGTACTAAGTAAATAAGATTAGGTATCTTAAATAAAAATGTTCAGGATCTATGAAAACTTTATAAAAACTGAAATTAGAACCTTATATTTAATATATATTATATTATATAAAAAACACCTATATATCTTAAAGCTGCACCTAACCCCAATCCAACTCAAACTTAAACTATATAGGGTGTTATAATAACATGGTGTTATGAATATAATATTTCATTGTTTTTTTATTTTAATTTTAAAATTATATAGATTAAAATAAAAAAAAATTATAAAATTTAATATAATAATTGCTAAGATTTTTAAGCTTAAAGTCAAGAAAACTTTTACTTGAAAAAAATTTGTCTCTTTTTTATAGTGCAGGACATCTAAAGACATCATAGTGCTGAATTTTAAATTATATATAAATGGTGCTGAATTTTAAAATTATATAGAAAATTATATATATAGTGCTGAAATTTTAAGAGTATAAATTTTAAATAAATAAAAAAATTTTAATTAAAATTCAAAATATATAATACAAATACTGAAATTTTGGCACTAATTAATAAAACAAAGTGCTAAATTTTTTAATTTTACTATAAAATTAAAGAATTTTTTTTTTAAAATACGAATTGGTATGTTTTAATGAATATATAAATACATAAGATTATTTACAATTAGAAGGGGTTTATATTTTTATATTTAGAAAATTTTGATCAATTCAACTCTTTCCAATGATTCCTTGTACCAAATTTTCAATAACCAAAATTTCAAAAAAAAAATCTGTTGTTAGAAATATACGAAGAAAGACAGTTATCTAATAAGTTAGCATCAGTTATTTAGAGATAGTTCTCATATGCTATCTGCTAACTGGCTCAGAGTTTATCACTTACTGCAAGAGCAGCACTT
>CAJVPU010002330.1:0-10820 GCA_910591775.1 Dentiscutata heterogama | reverse complement strand
ATAATACTAATTCAGTCTTTGGTGTTAGCATTGTAAATTTGTCCGACCCCCATGACCGATTACTTAGCAATTAAGTAGTTGTATTACAATTCATTTGATTCACAAAAAAGGGAGATAAACCCAGAGATTATGAAACTTTATCTGTTTATTCAAAAATTAGTTAGCAACCTTCCTTTTTTACCTTTGACAGACCGGTTCATTCCTTCGGTGTGTTTTAATTACATTTTACTAAGTAAAAAAAAAGTTTTTTTTTTTAATTTATTCTCTGCTAACTTTCTACGTTGTGAAAACTTTTAATATATATATTTATATATAAACATATAGTTTTAAAAAAAGGTTATCATATTGAAGGTATTATCCGATTTTAACTAAAACGAAATTGACTTAACTAATTTCTAAATGAATACGAAGCTCAATTTGACTAGTCAAATTTTAACGCTTTTATATATTTATAGGTAAAAATTCCCTATATTTTATTCTCTATACTGCTGCCAACGAATTTGTAATTCGTAATACATCAAGATGAACAAATATAAGCAACAAAAGCAACAATCACTAGCAGAGTCTAAACTTCAACGTTTAGTGGAATTTAACCTAAGGCTTCGCAGAGAACTAGATTTTCCACGAATACGTATTAGCGAAGCCAGTGATAGGTTAGTCGTTTTGATAATCTTTTAAATTTAAATAATAGTAACTAATTTTATTTTTTTCTTTAATGGTTATCTATTCAAGTTTAATTCGTTATTGTCGAAATACTAGAGATTTCTTAGTTCCATCAGTTTGGGGATCCGTCGATAGACGTGACGATCCATATGCATCAGCAAGTAGTAGTTGCAACTGCTATATTTTATAATGTTCTTTCATAGGATTGCTCTCTCTCTTTTTTCTATAAATATTTTTCAGAGCTTCTTATTAGTTGCATTATATGACATGTGTTCAGGGAATTTGTAACCTCCTTTTTTTAAGAAAAATTCTAGTTGAGGTTGCATCTTTCTGGTAAGGTATTGCACCTCTATCAAAAAGTATAGTGAACTATATTTATATTTATAACTTTATTCAATGGTTACTTTTATGTGTTATGCATTTGAACTATATTGCCCTTCTTTCCATTATCAATTAGTGTGATCTTATTTATTTTATTCACATATTCTGATCATACCTCTTAACTAACTCTACACATCATTTCTCTTCCTTTAAATATTGTTTCTACAATATTTGTAAAAAAAAAAAAAAAAAAAAAAAAAAATCAAAAAAAAAAAAAAATGTAGAGATCACTTTTCATTTGGTATAGTGTAATATGTTGTATATTTAAGTTTTTTTTTTATTTGGAATTAGCATAATTATTTAAGTAAAATTTTCTACATTCATGGTTTTGTGTTCCCCAATACAAAAAAGTTTATTAATTTTACTTTTCATATGAAGTGAACATTCATAATTGTACGCTATACAGCCAGAAACCTATATTTAAAAAAATTTTTTTTTAACCATATTACTCAGGAAAAGGATTTTCTGACAAATTGATTAACAATCAAATTTAATAATTATCCTTTAAATTGTTGATAAGTTGTGCGGTTGGGTATTAAGATACGTTTTAAGATATAAGATAAGCAAGTGTACTGTAATGAATCGATCTATTGTATGAGAATATGTATAATTTAACTGAATCGAAGTTTATCTACCAAGGAAAGTTGTAACATTTTTATTTTCTTTAAATTTGGGTATAATTTAGTTAACAGGTTTTTACATTATATGTTTTCGCGTAAAGAATTAAAATTTACGTAGAAACGTATTCACTCTACCCTCGTTATAACATAGTGATCGGGCTGGGAAATTCCATTTATATAATAAATGTGGCAGATTAAAATGAAATCGGATTAAAATGAAATTTTTCTATTTTTTAGAAAAATTTAAATTTTTTTGGGGGACATTTTTTAGGGTTAGGGTTAGTGTTAAAGTTAGGGTTTAGAGTTAGTTATATTAATAAAAGAGTATAAGTGGGTTTAAAGATGAGCAAGAAAGGTTCCCAGTTTCATTTTAATCCGATTTCATTATGATCTGCCACAATAAATATCCGTTATTATATTATATGGCATTATACTAAAGTATTACGTTATAATCAGTAAACATAAATTTTTTAAAAAAATCACAATTTTTTTATTTTATGTTCACATTTGTGAATATAAAAAATTTTTATCTAATTAATAAAATTTTATTTGTGATCATAATGTGAACATAAAAAAAGTAAGTTCACAAAAATCATCATATTGTATTTTGAATTTCCAACACTCGTTATAATGAGGGTTCCGCTTGGATCCGTTATAACAAAGGTAGAACGTAATAAGAAATTAATTTCACAAAATTTAGATATAGAAACCGTTCAATGAGCAACTTAATAAGTATGACAATTTAATAAAAAAATCTCAAATTTACATACATGGCACCTTTTCAGTGTAAGAGATAGTGGTTAGCCAGTTTATGACAATAACAAGCAATGGCATGACGTGAGAAAATAGCTATTTCTATATAAATAAGTGACCATTAAAGTTTGTTATCATAAGTTGCATGTAGAAATGTACCATTCGCGAGGTAAAACTATCATACATTCAACAGTTCATATGACTTCGTGTGAGGTACGAGGTGGCGTCATCAAGGCAAATTCTGAGTTCAGCAGATTCATATGCTTTAATATAAATTATCACAAATCACTGACTGCTGAGTTTGTTTTTCTTTTTTTAACTAAAGATTTACCACACGCGTGATATGATGAATAGCTTGTGCGAGGATGATGTCATTATATTTTGCGAGGCACGTCTCTAGTTACATGGCATCAAATCGAATTCAAGCAGCTTTTAATCTTAAAATTGAATATGCACTAAGTGGATTCATAATTACTAAATTTTTGGTTCGAAATTCTATAATGATTTGAAGGAATTTATAAATTCGTTTCAACTTAGTGTGTTTAGAATCAACTTAGAATGGTTCTAAATCTAGCGAGATTTCATTCTGACGTACATAATAAAAATTATATAAATTTCGATTTGCCTAAAGACATATGTAAAATTACATGTATTGTAAAATTGTAATTTCGTAACACAACTCTAAGAGTAACTGACCAATGTTAAATAGAACTACTTCAGCATTCACTACAAAAGTTAGATTCTTTTAAAATAAGCACACACTCTTAATTTTCAAAATCCATTTTTCAAACAATAGCCCTAAAAATGTGTCATTTTTGCAAGGAATAATTTTTATGATTAGCTTACATCGCACGTATCTTTATCTCTTATGATATTTCGGAAATTATTCTGTCGAACCATTTTTTCATTTCTATAGGCTTTGAAATTATTGATGAATTTTACTATACCTAAGTCCATCATAGCAAAATTACAGTCAAACCTCTCAGTAGTCACCTCCTATATAAGCACTTTTTTTTTTATAAACCCATTTTTTTAAAAACAATCTATTATTAAATATAATAAATTTGACCTCTATAATTGTCACACTTCTTTACAATCATGTGTTTTGTATCCCAAGTGTGTGATTATATAGAGGTTTGACTGTACATTAAATTTATTTTATAAAAGTTCGTATAAAAAATGTAGCAGGGCAATATGTTGAGTGTAATACTTTTTTCAAAATAATAAAAAATTAGAACATGATATGATCCGGAAGAACAAATCAAAGAAACCAAGAATTAATCAAGTTAGGTGTTGTGCTAATTGTAACAGACTAGGATTTGATCGATCCGTAAAACAGTCTTTAAAATCACCGCAATTATGATGTTTTTCTAATTTGTATATCTTATAGATAATCATAATCACAAAAGACTATATTATTGGATGATTTTGATTAGCGGTCCGAGCCGGTCCAGACCGGTTCAAGACCAAGGACCGAATAAGCTTCAGTCCCGGTTCAAAAACCGGTCCAGACCGGTCTTTGCAAGGACCGAAGGCCCGGACCAGACCTAACCAATAACACTAATTGATCGGTTCTATTAGGACTGGGAACGGACTGATCCAACTCTACAACAGACTGTAATTCAATTCTGAGGATGATAATTATTATTTTGTATATGAACAATTAGAAGTTTTTAGAAACTAAGACTTCCCAATATCCTATTTATCTGATAATTATTCCAAAATCAAATACGTATATTTATTTAATTTTATACTACGTGTATAAGAATAACTTTTTGGAAAGAGATAAGAGTATTAGGTATATAGGAAGATAATTACCAAAGCGGAATTCATTATTCTTCAATTTTTTGAAAAAATATATAACGAATAGTGATTGGACCCGTCCAACCCGGGTGACCCGTTCGGGCTGATCCGGGTAGACTGACAGGTATTCCCAGCCAATCACTGATGTTGGTTTACATTGGGTAAAATAGGATGTGTAAATCCTATTTTACCTGATGTAAACAAACATCAGTGATTGAATAACGAATTATAATAGAAACATAATGTGATTTAATATGACTAGAGTACTTTATACCTCCACAAAATTAGTTTTCTTCTTGATTTTGTTCTTAGTTCAAAGGATCCGGATTTTAAACATCCCTATAAGAAAAATGGTTAGGATCGGTACGGGTTGGTTTCGGATAGGCACGGGTCTTTGTGGCACGGGTCAAGATACGGGTACGGTCCGAGTTTGTATGGATTCGGTGGTCTGTGTTGGACCGTATGCCAATTGGTCCGTAAATGGTACGGGTTTTGCAGCAGTTTACTAGTCGAATCGGCACGGGATTTGGCACGGGTAATGATACGTAAATTCACGTGCCACCGCAATAACAAATACAGTCGACCCTCCAAATAGTCACCTCCCAAACAATCACATCATAGGTAATCACATTTTTATTTAGACCAAACTATGATTTAATTTATAAGAAAAAAACCTCCATATAAGCACAACCCCTTTAAAAGCACATTTCTAAAATAATTTACTATGCGCCCAACTCTGTGATTGTATAGGAGGATGACTGTAATAGGAAGAAGAAGAGCAAGACAGAGAGTGAGTATTGGAAAAGAGTGAAGTTTACTAAGTTATATGCCTTACTTATATTTTGAGAAAGGACCTATATTTCTTGGTAATTGCAGTTTGTATCTCAATTAGGTTGTTTAGAATATGAATTAAAGTAGATATACAATTACCAAATAGTATAATATAGTTGTAGAAAGATAAAATAGTGTATTGTGTAAAAACTTTACTAAGTCTATTAGTAAGAATTTTAGTATAGATTTTATAGGTATGTTTAATAAAACTAATTGGTCAGGTTAGATTAAGATTGCCATCAAAATGTGTTGTTTTTAGAAATAGTGAAGATTCTTTCTTTTTTTTTATTACTTTAGGATATAGTTGTTTGATAAGTAGTGATTGAAGAAAGCAGTTAAAAAAGAAATATAGGAGTAGTTAAAATGCTTTAATATTTTATAACCAATGCTAGTAGGGCTACAGGTCTTGTTATTAGGGAGTTTAGAAATAGTTTAAAGAGTTTTATCAAGAGTAATAGATTAGGTAAGTAAGGTATACTAGTTCAAGTTGATATAAAAAAAAAGAGATAGTGTTGCTTCTAAAAATTGTTAAAGAGTAGTTGATTGATTGGTTTGTGGGCTATCTAGTTGAAGAAGTGAGATTGTATGTGTTGTTTTATTTGAGTAGAGTCAGTAACTAGTTAGTTTGGTAATTTGATATTAGAGAAGTAAATAGAAAGTTAGTAGTGATTCAGGATACTGTTTATAGCTTGTTTGGGCTTAGGGACTAATGTTTTACACCTTTTCTCTAAGGCTTTATTGATTTGATGTTGAAGGCAGAGAGAGTGTTTAAGGTAATAAGTCTAAGATATTTGTTTTCAAATATTATAAGCATGTTGTAGCTATGTTTGAATAGTAGTATAATTAAGAGAAGTAAAAGATTAGAGGTTGTAGTTTGTATATGTGTTGATAATTAGAATATTAGAATTAATATGAGATAGATATAAGTTAGATAAATTGGAATTGTTGTTGATGGTTTTAATCAAATAGCCTAGTTTTTTAAAACCAATATGAAATGCAGTACATTGTGGGCTATATTTGTATTGTAACTGCGTTTGCAGTTATTCTATTAGGGATTGTTTGAATAGCAGCTTGTAAAATATAGTATTATATTTTATACCAAGTTGTATTAATACTTTCGGATATATAGATATATAAGAAAATATATTGTTGAGAAAAACGCTAATGAGTAAGATTAGAGAATTGGGTCCATTGGTTAGCAGAAGTTGATTTATAATCAAAGATTCTGTGGCTAATATTAATATGAAGGTGAGGAGATTTACTAAAGATATGAAGAAATATTCAAAAGGAGGTGAGAGTTAAATAGTTAGAGTACTAGTTTTGCTATTGTTAAAGTTAAAATTAAAAAGAAATTGTAGATTAAATAAATTAGTCCAAATATAGTCTATTCGACTAGAACTAGTATTGTTGGACTAAGTGTGTTGGGTATTGTTAAAATAAGCACCAATATCAAACAGGTTTGAGCAATAAAAAAAGTTAATAAGTTTGAATTTAGTTGAAGAACTGCTGATATTTTCATGTGTGTTAAAGTTGCCAAATATAATAGGGTACAAATTCTGTTATTTAGCTTAAAGAATTCAGTTAATAATAGTATTTTGTATAAAATTGCATTTGGAAGAGTTGGTAAAAGAAAGATACACAGAAATTATATATAGTTTAATATTGCTTTTAAAGAAGAGGTCTAATACAAGAGCACTTTTAGAATGTGTATAACAACTATATATATATGTATAGTTTAAGATAGTTTTGGATCATAATAGCTATTCTTTCAGAAGAGCTTTTAGAGTTAGACTAGTAATAGGTATAGAGGTTGTTATTGCAAAAAGAAAGTTTGGCTTTGTAAGAAATTTTAGTTTTAGTAATACTGGCAATAAAAATATTATGATTACTATAGTGGTTTTGTCATAACTGTCTTAAAGTCTCTAACATTATAGATTGCTATAATAAGGTTAAGATGATTAGAGGAAAGTAGTGAAGTTGAAGTAGATATGTGGTTAGAAGTATATAAAGATCTAAATAGAAAGAATAGGTTGTTTAATATAGAAGGTTGGGAGAGGAATAAGAATATTGTATATAGCTATGTAGATTGTTTGATAGTTTTGAATTGGATTGTGATATTAAAAAAGAATGTTGTTTTAATTTAAGAGAAACATAGCAAAACCAGTAAAGAAGAAAAGAGAAATGTGGTATAAAGTAGTTAAGAAATAGGTATAACTTATATAAAAGGTAAATATGTGTCTCAGTATAATTATTATTGTGATTTTTGTTGTTTAGGATTGAAATTTTAATAAGATCTGGTGAGTAATAGGAAGGAAAGTCATGTCTAATATATTGAAAAAAGTAAAAATAGTTTGTGGATGTTTTAGTAGTAGTAGTCTATAATAAAAGAGAAACTTGTTATAACATATAAGAGGATCTATAAAGCCTAGTAGTAATTGGACTTGTCAAAAAAATACTACTTGAGTTACTTGTGAGTGGACCTATAAGCTACCTGGGTAGAATCTGGGTGGGTTAAAAAAGCAACTTTTTAGATGGATTTATAAGTTTCCTAGATGAAAATAGAACATTATAGCTGTTTTCATAAATTTCAAAACAACTGAAAAAATTGCCAATGACCAAATCGATAAGCTTTAGAAGTTGGTTACTTATTAATTCCAACTTGGTAATTTATCAATTTGGTCATTGGCAATTTTTTCAGTTGTTTCAGAATTTATAAAAACAGCTGTAAAAATAAATTAATAATTTTATTTGGATTAGTTAGAAATTTTATCAAAATGATAATATTTAAAATTTTATCACCAATTCATTGAATGAGTGTTTAATCTAATATTACAAGTGCATATTTGGATTAAAGTCACAATTATTGTTTACAGGTCACCTGTTGGGTGATCTACCCAGGTGGCCAAAACTTCACCTGGGTCACCTGTTTACCTATGGGTGACCTGGGTGGCACCTATCCGGGTCTAATCACTAAAGCCTAGGTTTTTAGTTATTTGTATAATATATAGTTTCAAGTTGTAAATCATTAAGGCTATATAGTGAGTTGTCATCTGGGTCAGAGTTAGAAAATAGTTCATTGTCAAGATTAAAGTTTGTGTTGAATTTAAGAAGAATAATATTATTTGTGGTTCATAGAGGGCTAATAATATTAAAGATAAAGCCATATAAAAAATGTTTTCTACAGTAGTTACTATATGTCTAGCTTGCATGGCTTCACAAGATTCAGAAGCCTTTAGGTTAAATATTAGAGGACTATTATTATCTGGATCTTCTAGGTATAATTAGTAAAACTTAATACTAAAAATTTAACAGAATTAGAAATCATTAGAACAAATATAGTAAATACTATATAACAACTTTGATAATTATATATTTTTTTAGATACTAGATTTATTTTTGAAAAAATTAAACAAATTATCTTAATAAAATTTTAAGTAATTTTGATTTAAAAAATATTTAAATTTATTCAAAATTGTTCTATATACAACACTGTCTATAAGAATATAAATAATAGTAAAAGTAAACAACTTACAAGTATATTATATATAGTGTAAAATCTTTAGGTAAACTACTTAAATTAAATAACCAAAAATTGTATAGGTAAACAAATTAATAACCAAAAATTGTATATGTAGCTAATTGTACTCATTATAATTACCAATATATAACAAGACTCATACGGTTGTACTATATTAAAACATCAATAAACTCTAGTCTCTGAATGTTTAAAAAAAAACCAAATTATTAATACAATAAAAAAATAATAAAGATAACCAAATACAGTATACAGTATAAATATAAAAAATTAACAAATAACCCAGTAAATTTGAATAAAAAATAATAAAAGCAATAAAAGCAACTATTTTAATTTTATAACAATATCAATATATTTTTTAACTAAATCTTTACTAACATAAATAAATTTATAAATCAAGAATACATTTTCATTTAGTGCTAATACACAATACCAATATTGTAATAAAAGCAGTTCAACTTTCAAAAAAAAAAATTTTTAATTCTTGTTACTTGAAAACTATAAAATTATACGTTATCAACTTGTAGTAGATATAGCTAAAACAAAAAAAAAAATCTTATGTGATCTTTTAAAGCATTTAAAAAACATTAACTAAGTTATATTATAATGACTAATTGTCTTGACAATATCTGTGCTAACATAAATATAAAAAAATTATATCACTTTGCTTTTGATAAACAATTTACAAATAGATCAAATAATTCTATTATCTATAGATATATAAAAAAGGTCTTATGCTTTTCGCTAAAAATTTATCACATAACTCAACTTACATAAAATTGCGATGTAGCCTCACGCAAGGTGTGTGAACATGTGCTATGTTTACCTCACGCGAGGTACATTTCTAGTTCGTCTCCTATATGGAGATCGAGATCTAGATCGAGATCTGGATCGAGATCTGGATAGAGATCGGGATCGAGATCTGGATAGAGATCGGGATCGAGATCGGGATCTAGATTGGGATAGAGAACGGGATCGAGAACGGGATCGAGATCGAGACCGGCTACTTGAAGATGTGGATGATATTGAACGGGAGCGACGTCGTCTTCTCTTACTTGTTCTTATTGTATCAACAGAAGATGAGCGGTCTCGACGATATCTATAACAAAAAAATGTAATTAACACCTTATAGTTGATAATATAATTAAACAAAGAATATAATATATAAAACCTTGTACGCGATGATTTAGACTTCGCGCTAGTTTTGCGGTACCGTTCACGTGATATAGACCTGAAATATTATATTAATTATATTCAACTTAAATCATAAGACAAATAATCGCAAAAAAATCAAACCTCTTAAACTTTTTGCTAGCAGATTTTATTAAATGTTTTTCAATTTCCTCACTTCCCAAGCGTTCAAATTTCTGCTCACGTTCCTTTTGAATTTTCTTTTTCTCATCCACCTGAATTTGTCTATTCAAACCCATTTGAAGCTTCAAACGAAGTTTTTCTGCAGGTGTCAATTTTTTTGGAGGAACCTTATTATTGGTATTAGTATATGAGCTGGTTGATATTACGTTTGCTTTTTGGCTGGATAATGTTTCAGTTTTCCTTCAATATTGATCAATAATGGATATAAATGAAGATAAGTCAATAAACAGTCGATATTTAATCATTAATAAATATTTCCCGCAACAAAAAGTATGTTATAAGGAGAAGTGTTCTTTTTTTTTTCAGTAAAATTTGTCGTAGGTATTCGTAATTTTCTTCACTTATCGCTAAAGTTTCTTGGTGATCGGATCCGCCATAGTGTGGAAAAAGAAACTTCACCAACCGTGTATGTAACAATGATCCTCTTTGCAACTGTGCTAGAGATAGCTCCTCCTTATGAGATCGAGAAGAACTAGACTCCGATGCATTTTCTTCAGAATTGCCAAATTCAATCACAAAATTCCCAACTTCTTGCTCTTCTGACAAGCTCGTCGACGAATCACTAGAAAAATAATGACTGAATTAAACTACATATATAGCAATACTGGCTAGGCCAAGACGAAAAAAAGTATTAAGATTACTTACGAATCTGTGTAGGGTTCGTATGTGGGTGAATCTCTGATTGAGTAGGATCTAAAAAATAAATTTAGCGCTATATATGAGTAAATTTAAAGCTCTGACCAAATCAAGAATATTATACCGATTTTGCATGTGAATTCTTTCGCTATGATCCTCTTTCCGTGACGTATGACGCCGCGATTTTCGTTCTTTAATCTTTAAGACAATTGTCAAAATACGAT
>CAJVPU010002329.1:0-10821 GCA_910591775.1 Dentiscutata heterogama | reverse complement strand
TCCGTGGGATTTGAACTCTAGACCTGCCACTTGGAGAGGGTGACAACTAGACCACTACACTAGGTTGCCACACCTCCGTACTTACTTACCATAATTATTATTTGCTATATACAACAATGCGATAGAAAATGTCTATATAAACAATATCCAAACATAGCATATTATCAACAAGACCAAACATCCGGCTATTGTTAATTTAATGACAACTACTGAAATACCAATACCTCAACTTGATACCACAACTATTATAATTATAACTGCAACTATTATAGGAATATTTGTAATAATATCAATAATTATCTCAATAATTATTTACAAAACCTGTTATAAAAAGAAATTACATCAAAGAAACTATCAACAAAATCAAGAATTTAATACAAGAAGAATCCAAAACTACTGAAATAAACAACTACTACAAATACCAGAAATACAATAGCAACAAGAAACCATATTATTTAACTTCTTAACCTCATACTCTTAAATATTTTGTATCTTTAATAAGAAAGGAAACCAAAAACATAAATATAACAAAAGAAGAAATGCAATATATCGACCTCAAGATAATTATTTAGAACCAAACTCTAACAAAATATTCGTATTATTTGGAGATAAAAGAAGAAACAAATAAAACTATTATTGTTAATCTTATTATTAACAATATTAGTTGCAGAACAACAATTCGAATTATTTATCATAAATATACCTACAGTAATAATTACAGAAATAATTATAGCAATACTAACTACAATCATCGAAACCATAATTGGAACCCAAGTAGTAATTCAAACCAAAATACCAAACTACTTTAATGATACCAATGTTATAAACCAAGATATAATTACAGTAGTAGCAATTACAATAATTGCTAGAGTAATAATATTTGTAAAATACCAAGCTAGAATCAAAAAGAAAACTAATATCGCAGATAACTATATTAACAATATACTTCAACAAGGAGAAATTGTTACCACAACGTGTGATAAATGCAATCTTTTATTAATAAAAAAAAATCTTAAGTTCAAATAAAATCAAATATTTGAATTATTTGTTTTTTTAAGTTTAATGATTTGACTGTCTAAAAAATCGCCACTAAGGTCACCTGTCGGGTGGGCCATGAATCACCCAGGTCGTTTATCCACCCAGGTCACCCGGATCACATAAAATTTCCTATCTCTCGAAAATCCCGACAACCGTGCTCGTTGACTATTTAACAAACCAAATTTTCTAACAGTACAAAATCTAAAGACTATCAGGTGATCCAACGGTTGATACATTGGGAAACCTGATGGGTGACTTGCAGTTAACCCAGGTACCAACCCACCTGGGTCAAAGCACAAATAAAAATCAAAATATCAAATAAAAAAATATTTTATTATAATGATCAATCAAATCAAATCAAATAATTTCCTGATTTGAATTTGATTAAATCGAATTTGGGTTGAAAGTCAAATATTTGATCAAATTAAATCAAATTGTAAAACTCTAGAATAATATTATTTATAAAAGTTTAAAGCTACAGATGGTTTCACAATTTAAAAAGATAGAAGAGGGTCCAACTTTCATGATCAGTACTGTTAATAAAATTTTAATTTTTAATTTAAAAAATTTTATTTTTTAAAAAATATATTGGTCTATAAAAATTGTATATATGTTGTGCCTCAGATGTATTCTTGCGTCAGATGACACCCGGCCTAAGTTAGATTAGGGTTAGGGTAAAATTACGGTAAAGTTAGGAGTTTTTTTAGGCCCATTATTGCCGATCATTTAATGCTGGTCAACCTATGGTCATCTGACGTGCGTCAGGTGCAATCTACGCTGACGCACAACATATATAATTAATCATTGACGCTTCTTTTACAGACAATCAATTCACAGACAAGTTCACATCCATAGACAGTTTATCTTACCGATAAGCTCATTTCCAACAGCTCATTTCACAAAGTAATTCTAGTCATTCTCATTAGGGTTAGTTTAAAGTTAGTGTAATATACAAGAGAAAAATTTTTCTGTGAAATGACTATCGTCTACGAAAAACTTGTTTGCGAATTGATTAAAAAAAAAAAAAAAGACTGTTACGTCAGATCTTGCATCCTTATTGGTATATCTGAGTATTATCTCACTACTGACAAACCATATAATAACGAAACAATATGTGGTTAATGAATGTGAAGCAGCCAATAACTATATATTATCCGGCAAACTCATATGATCATGAAAAAATTTCTTTCTGTTATTTTTTTCATGTGTTACGATATAATTATGTTATTCCAATATTCAAAAAATAAAACTCAGCGAGCGACTCCCTACCAATCATGATCATAAATTGCCGGATAACACCAATATTGGGCAAATTGTCGAATACGGTAATTTGACAAATGATTGGCTACACGTGCCGCAAAGCGGCACGTGCTCATTTGCCAAATTACCTGTTATTCGACAATTTTTGCCCAATATTGTATACTTATTTGTAAAAATATATTTAGCTGTGGAAAGGATCCCGATATGACCATCGGTATTAGCCGGTTGTTTACAACGAATATTGATTAGTAAGCTATTATACCTACAGGTAAGAACGTTGATGTTATACGACTGATTTTTCACACGGTGTGCAACATATAAAAAAATAAATTTACAATACCAGAACATTCCGCTAGTACATGTTATGATTATAATCCAACACCATTTTTATTAGTAAAAATAGTGTTGGATTATAATCATAACATGTACTAGCGGAATGATCTGGTATTGTAAAGTTATTTTTTTATATGTTGCACACCGTGTGAAAAATCAGTCGTATAACATCAACGTTCTTACCTGTATATTATACCAAATAACAGTACGGGAATAACCGTATTTAATGACTTAACAAAGAGTAATTGAGCCTATGATGTTATAATGATTTCACTACACGAAAAAAACATTAATTGCATATAGAGTCACAACCTATTGTGATACCGACCGTGAGTGTATATGCACAGATTGCGGGGTCATATTTAATCAAAAATTAACAACTATACACAATTAAGGAAATAAGTATTTGTATTAACTGTTAAGGGTTTAGATCAATAGATAATAACTACACAAAAATAGACGCCATTAACAAATAACTTGTAAAACCCGGTTTTTTTTGTTCAACTTGAAAAAAAGTACAATTTTACAGAACTCAGTTTTTCTAAATTTAAGGCAGATTCTTTTTATTAATTTGATTAAGCCAGAAAATATAAGATTTTAGTAAATAATGTTAAACTAAAAGCATAAAAATTGACATCATATGCGAAATATCTTTAATTGGCAAGTTTTCTGCAATAAAATGGAAAAGTTCGGTACATTTGCATATTTTGAGTACCTCAATGGTTAAATTTGAAATACACTTAAATCTAGTAACCTGTAAGGTACTCCCTAATGTTGTGTACCTTGGTGGTTATCAAAGGCACCAAAATTTACTCCCATCGTTTTACCCTTCTTCTCCCTTGTTTAAGAAAAAAAAAGATGTTCAAAACACAAAACTTTTGCTATATTTTCTTTCTTGCAATTATTACCGGTTCTGTCTGGGCTCAAGATGGTAAAAAGTCATACAGAGCATTTAAAAAAAATAAATAAAATTTGAACGCTTCTTATTCATTTTCTCTCATAAACAGCTAACAATACCAGCAACAACACCGGCAACGACACCTCTAATACTCAACCTCAATGTTCATCTAAGCCCGACATTAGTTCTTATAACTTTGGATTTCACTTGGCAGCCCTTTTTGTAATTCTTTGTACTAGCTCTTTCGGTAAAAAAAAATAAAAATAAAAAATAAAAATAAACAATTTTGACAATCTTCTCAAATTCATAAATGTGTATTAAAAATAGGTGCATTCACACCTGTCATTTCCAAGAAGTATCCTGCATTTAAGATTCCAAGTTTAATATTTTTCGGTAAATAAAATTTTATTTCCTTTATTACCGTTAATTTATTAGATAAAATTTTTACCAATTTTTATTTTCATGAATAAACAGTTACCAAACATTTTGGAAGCGGAGTAATTCTCGCTACAGCTTTTGGTAGTATTAAAATTTTGTTTACTTGAATCAAATTAAATTTAATTCCAATATATTTAATTTTTATTTTTATTTATTAGTACATATGCTTCCTTCGGCATTCGGAGCTTTAAATAATCCATGCCTTCAGCCAGTGTGGACAAACTACCCTTCTTGGCCAGGTGCAATTGCAATGATGGCTGCATTATTCATCTTTTTTATTGAATATTCAGCGTTAAAAATAGCCGATCATTTTGGTGCTCATGCCAATTCGAATAATGAAATAAATGATACAGCTACTGGTACAACTAATGTCGTTGATGAATCCGTTGAAAAACCGGATGTCACTTTTGAACATCTTCATCATACCGCTGAAACCGTTTTAAGCTCCCGGGCTCAAATCTTAGGTATCACTATTTTAGAATGTGGTATATGCTTTCATTCGGTAATTATTGGAATGGCCTTATCCGTCGCGGGTGATGAATTTGTTCCATTATTTGTCGCATTGATATTTCACCAAGTAGGTATCATTTTTATTAATAATTATATGAAAAATTTTTTCTCTTAATATTAATTATATTTAATCAATTCGTATACCAACAATATTTAACTAAGTTGTTTGAAGGTCTTGGGATCGGTTCTCGTGTTGCTGAGCTCAAATTTCGGTCGAACAGTTTTGAACCATGGTTGATGTCATTGGCTTACGGAACTACAACTCCAATAGGCATTATGATAGGCTTATTAATTCGTAATTCCTACAACCCTAATTCAGATATTTCACTTGTTGTGCAAGGTGTTTTTGATTCAGTATCTGCTGGAATTCTTTTATATGCTGCTATGGTCGAGCTTATTGCCAATGACTTCATTTATGACCCGGAATTTCAAAAAATTCCAAAAACCGATAAAATCACTGCATTCGGTTGTTTAATTACTGGTGCTGGTATTATGTCTGTGATTGGTACGTAACACTTTTCCATGGTGTAGCATTTTTATTATTGTTAGAAGATAAGTGTTTAAAATCAAAATACTTACCAAAATTTTTTTTTTTATTATCAGCAATTTGGGCGTGATTACTTACATTAAAGGTCTATTGCATTCATTATATTTTAATCATAATTTATCATTATTACTATTTCATCATTACTTCTTAAACGAGAAAAAAATCAAATATTGACCTGTATTTAAGTCCTTCTAAATTATAGATAGCGTATTTCAATTTTATTGGCAATCTTATTTATTTTCAATTATTATAACAACATAGCCATATGGGCGATTTCGTGGTGAATGATTAGGTTAAATAAAATTTGAGCCAATCGCTTATGTGATATGCATGATTATTGAGAATAAAAGTGATTTTTTGATCAGAGATTGTAAGCCCGATAATGAATTGCTTATGAATTTTACTCATAAATTTGTATTGTAATCTGATGCTTATAAATTTTTGTACGTATGTATATACCTAATTGTGACCTAATTACTGTGTTTCAACTGGAGATTTTCCCTTATATTATTACTGTACGTAAGTACAAAACTTGACCATCCACCAGTGCACTATCTAATCAACTACAGTGGCCCTAGTCCTAGCCTTTCGTGTCTCGTATTCACAAACCTTCATTTATTCGTAAAGTTTCGCTACAAACCTTTCTAATAACGTCAATATTAAGTTAAATAACTCTCCTCGGGAAGTTTGAAAAACAAGGAACCCTTCATGATCATCACATCACATGATTAAGCACCGATTTAGATATATTCAGGGTTGACACAGACTGGTTAATGGTAAAGCTTGACCAGACCAGTTTAACCAATTTGACTAGTTGGTCAAAGAGTTTAGTATTGGTCAAATTGGTCAAAGGATATTTAAATATAAGTATATATATATTTTTTTTTTTGGTATTAAGATAAGGCCTTGCTCATATCTTTATTAATTAATTTATATAAGTAGTTATATAGAAAACTATATAAAAACTTAATTTGTACAAAGACAAATATATATAAATTATATACAAGAATAAGAGCTCAGACTAAAAGCTCAAACTAAAAGCTTAAACTAATTATCTGCGACCTAAACCTACTAGAGTAGCCAAAACTCACCTAGATTTGAAAACTTTATACAAATCTAAATAAGCTCTAGATATGTATAAAGTTTTATAGTTTTATAGTAGTACTATAAAATACATAAAATGTAGATTAATTGTAGAATAAATTGGTTTAAAGAAAGTTAATAAAATATAAATATATTAATGTTTAAATAATTGTAATAAGGTTAAAATAATAAAAGTATTGTAAATTAAATAATAATATAAAAAAAAGAAAAGAAAAAAATTGAATAAAAAACTGCAGTTGTTGTAGTCAGTAATGTCATTATAGTGTACTAGATCTGACATACTACTGATAGACTTAAACTCACAGCCTAACAATAGCTACAAATATCCTATTTATTATACTACAACTAAGTATATACAATAAAATAATTTTTGTATATTTTTTGAAGATTTGTTTTTTGATTATAGATTGTTCAATCAATTTGTTAAATTTGTCTATATGTGTTTGATAATCTGATTGAATTTTGTACTATGTATATTAGAGATATTTTAATTGTGTTTTGTAGATTTAATTGTTGAAGCTTAGAATAATGACTAAGCATAATTATTTGAAAAGTTATGTGAAGTGTAGTTATAAAAGAAGCTTATTATCAAAAGAAAAAATAAAGAAGTATTAGAAGTTTTAAAAAATCAGTTTATAGAAAAAGAAATAGTTGAAGTTGAAAACAAAGAAGTGATTGAGATTTTTGATGATATGATAGAAGAAAGATCAAAGGAAGAGAAGTATGTTATAGTAATATTAATAATAGAGAAATAAAGATAAAGTAAAGATAACTAAAATAGTAAAATAAAAAAATATATATATAAATTTGTAGTTCCTATATAAAAGTAGATTTTTAACAAGAAGGTTAGAAATACTAGATAATCATGTTCAAGAAAGAAAAGCAAGACTAGCAAGTAAGAATATTAAGAAGGATTCAGAACTAAAATATTGGTATAAAAGAAGAGCACAGTTGGTAAATAAATTAAAAATAGTAAATATAATGTATAGAAATATAAATAAAAATAGTAAAGAAGGTAGTAATAGTAGAAAGAATAAATGAAGTAAGTTTAATTCTATTAAAATATAGCAAAGATTAGAGAGTAAAAGTAAGAAAAAGAATAGCAAGAAAGTTATATTTTTGGTTTTGTTTAAAATTACTATTTTAAATAAAAGAATTTAAATTTGGTTATAATAAAAATTAAAACAAGGTTTAAAAGATTTTGTTAAAATAAAATTAAGATATTTAGAAAAGAAAAGAAAAATCTAAGAAAAAAAAAAGAGTGAATCTGAAAATCAAATATTTGAAAATTTGAAAAAAAAAGATCAGTATTAATTGTTGGAATTTGAAGTTTTTTAAAAATATATTATATAGCTTAAGAAAGATAAAATTAATAATATTGAAAAAAAATTGAAGAAATTGGGTAAGTAGAAAATTGTATAATATTAAAGTAAGCTATAACATTAGCAAAGTGATAGGGGTTTGTAAAGATAGAAAAAATATATTATAATGCATTTTTGAAATTAAAATTAATTATATTGTTATTTAAAGCAGCTTGGTTAAGAAATTTTTGAAGAAAAATATAGAAAAAAGAGCTTTTATGTTTAGGATTAGGTGTAGTATTATTAAGTTATATAAATTATTCTTTTGCTTTATAAGCTAATTCCTTAAGAAATTTAAAGGGAAAAGGTTTTAAAAAAGTAGCAAATAAGGATTGATTTGGTTCAAAAATAAAAAAGTTTAAAGTTGGTTTTGAGATAGATAGAAATTGTGAAAAAGATTGTTTAAATAAGAAAGAAATAAGATTATCTCTTAAACCATCAGCAGTTAGCAGCTATATTTGGCTGCTAAAATTGTTTTTGATCTATTTGTGTCAAAATTTAAAATATTTTAAAAAAATTTTATATATTAATATTTAAAAATAAGGATTATAAAATAGTAATACTTATTTTTAAATTATAAAAAAAAAAATAAAATTGGCTATATAGTAAAAATTTTAAAAATTAAAATTTTTTAAAAAAAATACAAAATTTTATCTTTATTTATTAATCAACTTTTTAAAATGCTAAACATAAGTACTATATAATTCTAATACAAATTGTAAAATTTAGTTTAAAAAATAACTTTAATTATTAAAATTTTTATAATTTTATAAATAAAATTTTAACTTTGTATAATAGCAAAGATTTTTTTTAGAGACAAAAACATATAAAAATTTAAAAATTAATAAAAAATATTTTAAAAATTTAATAATTAAATTTTAGAATTGGCTATATTTCAAACTAAATAACCTTAATACTATTTAAATTAAATCAAAAATTTTACTTAATATTAATTAAAAATATTTTAAATTTTTATTTTAGCTTAGAAATAGAGGGGTATATACTTAATAAAATTTTATGTTATTGTAAAAAATATAAAAAAAAGATATTCTAGCAGCTATATTTGGCTACTAGATGGTTTAAAGGATAAGGAAAATAATCAACTAGTATACGATGGATTTATCGAAGACCAATATGATACACGCCTTATTATGCTACAAGCACTTATTAACAAAGTAGGATGAGAAGATGCATTAGAAATATGGAAAATTACAGATATAAGAAGTGAAAAAAGATACCATGTCCATTTTGTTGTTGTAGTTAATGCAGTATCTTTCTTATACTCATGTCTAATATCAATCTCAAAAAGAATCATATGTAAACATTATTTTAGAGTGATGATGCACTCAAAAACTACGGTATTCCACATCAGCATGATACCTAAGAGATGGTATAAAGATCATTATCAAGATGACTCCATTCTAGAAAGTCCAATATTTAATTATGAAATGGGTATTTTCAATGACAAGAATATCTTACCTATAAGAAAACCTGCTACGATTCCAACAACTATTACCATGCTTAAAAAGTCTATTTATAAAAGAAATTTGTATGGCCATGTGTGGGACTTAGCCTGAGAAGCTACATTACTTGCAGTTAAACAAGACGATAATGAAATTGTCACTTATCTTCAAGGTTATATCAGCTAAAAATGTAAAGGAGATGATTATACTGCACATGAAAGATCCACAACTGATGAAATATCAAATAATACCTGCGAAGTTGAAACAGATCAAAGTAGCGATCAAAGTAGCGATCAATCAGAAGAATCAAAAAGTAAACATAATGAAGACATTGAAGAAAACCTTAAAAATGTAAAGAACTTGAACAAGGTTGATATTAAAAGACAGCCACCAAAACAGCGATATATCAGTAGTGCCGAAAAAGAGCAGGACCACCGGGGTGGATCTAAGAATAGAGGGTTTTATAAATACCGCATTTGCAATCAAGTAGGTCACAATATAGCTTTTCACAAGAATAAGGAGAAGGGTAGAAGTTAAATGATTAGTAGTGCAACAATTTGTAAAGTGATCTTTCCAAGTTTCAAATAAAGAAATCTTATATAAATTTTCTAGTAGTAGTATTTCACATGATAAATCACAAAGATCAATATTACTAAAATTTTTGCTTAAAATAAATCCAATACATTTACATATGCGATATATAAATATAATACACCCTGGGAGTTGAATTTAAGTATCATGCAGGGGTGCGGGATCTAGATTAATCCTTAAACTAAAATTTTTGAAATATTTCAATAATATATAAAACATGTATTATAAGATTAGATTTGATCTTTGTTTATTTTTTTTTTTTTAACAAAATCTTTGTTTATAATTAGATCTTTTTTATTTTTATTTTTTTTTTGGTTTTGCTTTGGTTTTCTTTTTTTTTATATTAGCATTTTACAAGAACAATAACCCTAACTTTTTTGGCACTTTTTAAAAAATACCAACAACTTTTCGATACTTTGTGCAAGTTTTCTAATGTTTTTAATACTTTGCAAAAATAATACTGTTTCTTTAGCAGTTTTGTTTTTTTTTTATTAATTTATTTTATTCTAGTACTTTGTAAAAAAAATTAACTCTGGCTTTTTTGACTTGTTGCAAGCAAATCCAAACTTTTTTAGCATTTAGCAAAACTTGTTATCAAATTCTAAAGTTGCAAGAATATGAACTCTTACTTTAGCAAATGAAGATTTAGAGTTTATTTATTTTTTTATTTTGCTTATATTTTGTTTCTTTTTTACTTATTTCTTTAATATTATTTTATTTGTTCTAGCACTTTGCAAAAACTTTTGATAATTTTTAAATTTACAAGAGAAATGAAGATTTGGAGCTTTATTTATTTTTTTGTTTATTTTTTTTTTTATTTATTTTTTTAATTTTTATTTTATTTTATTTATTATAGCACTTTGTGAAAACTTTTGACAATTTCAGAATTGCAAAAACACAAACTTTTACTTTAGAGAAAAAAGATTTAAGACTTTATTATTATTTTTTTTTGTTTATTAGCTTTATTTATTTATTTTTTTTGTTTATTTTCTTTTATTTTAATATTTTGTAAATTTATTTAGTTATTTTTAAATTTGCAAAAATATAAACTCTTACTTCTAAAAAATAGAGATTTGGAGAGCATTCATTTTATTAGTTTGCTTTATTTTTTTTTCTAATAAATAGTACTGTAGTAATAAAAATAGTATTGTAAAAAAAAAATATAACTATATAATATATTGTTATATTAGCGATATACACATGGCTCTCGATATAACGGAGGCCATGGTTCCAGTCCTTTGCTCCATTATATCAAAAGATCCGTAATATCAAAATTTC